>WNWK01033750.1:0-20927 GCA_009830355.1 Cherax destructor | reverse complement strand
GGGCGGTTTTACACCACTTCATAGTCATCGCTATCATGTCTCACTCTACTTGGTCCTTAGCATCAGTGACAAAGTCCAGCTTCTCTCCTGGAACACCTGTATTCATCACACAGGTTGCTGGGCAGTTCTTTTTAAGGGGTTTTTGCCGGTCGGTCCTGGACCTGGTTTTTTCCATGGTGCCGTGGCCTGGTGGCTAAGCTCTCGCTTCACATGGCGAGTGTCGGGGTTTTTGATTCCCAGTGAGGGTAGAAATATTGTGATGTTTCTTTACACCGATTGTCTATGTTTACCCATGAGTAAAATGGGTACCTGGGAGTTAGTCGACTGGTGTGGGTCGCATCCTGGGATAAGGACCTAATTTCCCCAAAAGCTCTGCATAACAAGGGGCTTTCTATATAGTAGTATGTCATTGATGTCATCTAGGCCTGTATACCATGTACGTATATGTACTTGTAGTAAATAAAGATATTATTATTATTGAAAGAATTATAGAGGTAAGACAGGCAGGATTGCAGAAGAAAAGGAGGCTTTAGAATGGGTAGGGGATGTGTAGATCAAATGTCAAGCAGCTACTGCCTGGTACTCAGCACTACCTAGTACTAACAGCATTGATTTCCCCAGTCATGACCTCCATAACCACACCTCATCACCGATCACTATATATTTGTATTCTCACCTGTTCTATGTATTGCACCATTACTACTATAGTATTTAGGAAAGCGATAAAGCCCCTCACTGGCATCGAGCTGAAATATTACCTTACCTCTCTTCTGTGACCATTATTATTATTATTATTATTATTATTATTATTATTATTGCTGTATGACCCCTGTGGTTTAGCGCTTCTTTTTGATTATAATAATAATAATATTATTATTATTATTATTATTATTATATTTAGCGAAAATAATAAAGGTATGTATAGAGATCATGCTACACTTTGGGAATTTAATGTAATCAGGTTTGATCATCCAAGGAAAGAATGGGAAAAATTTAGTTTCTTGGGGCAGTTATCATACCAAAGCACTAAACCCATAAGGGTTATACAGCTCTGTTAAGTAAAAGGACACAAGTGCAATTAATGTGACATTTGGGGCAATGTTTTGCCCTCCAGGAGCGAACATTCATACAGCTCTGTTCTTAGGTTGAGAGTTCTACATTAGCATCTAAACACCTCTCCCTCCTTCCCTTTCATTGAGGAAAGCTCTGTCTAGAACTTATATATTTTTTTTTTTTTCAACAAGTCAGCCGTCTCCCACCGAGGCAGGGTGACCCAAAAAGAAAGAAAATCCCCAAAAAGAAAGTACTTTCATCATCATTCAACACTTTCACCACACTCATACATAATCACTGTCTTTACAGAGCTCAGATACAACAGCTGAGAATAGTCCCTCCCAGCTGTCACTATCTCAGACCCCTCCTTTAAAGTGCAGGCATTGTACTTCCCATTTCCAGGACTCAAGTCCAACTAAATCAATTAACTGGTTTCCCTGAATCCCTTCACAAAATGTTACCCTCCTCACACTCCAACAGATCGTCATGTCCCAAAAACCATTCCTCTCCATTCACTCCTATCTAACACGCTCACACATGCTTGCTGGAAGTCCAAGCTCCTCGCCCACAATACCTCCTTTACCCCTTCCCTCCAACCTTTTCTAGGACGACCCCTACCCCGCCTCCCTTCCCCTACAGATTTATACGCTCTCCAAGTCATTCTACTTTGATCCATTCTCTCTAATTGACCAAACCACCTCAACAACCCCTCGTCAGCCCTCTGACAAATACTTTTAGTAACTCCACACCTTCTAATTTCAACATTCCGAATTTTCTGCATAATATTTACACCACACATTGCCCTTAGACAGGACATCTCCACTGCCTCCAGCCTCCTCCTCGCTGCAGCATTTGCAACCCATGCTTCACACCCATATAAGAGTGTTGGTACCACTCTACTTTCGTACATTCCCTTCTTTGCCTCCATGGATAACGTTTTTTGTCTCCACAGATACCTCAATGCACCACTCACCTTTTTTTCTTCATCAATTCTATGGTTAACCTCATCCTTCATAAACCCATCCACTGACACGTCAACTCCCAAATATCTGAAAACATTTACTTCTTCCATAATCCCTCTCTCCAATGTGATATCCAATTTTTCTTTATTTAAATCGTTTGATACCCTCATCACCTTACTCTTATCTATGTTCACTTTTAACTTTCTACCTTTACACACTCTTCCAAACTCGTCTACTAACCTTTGCAACTTCTCTTTAGAATCTCCCATAAGCACAGTATCATCAGCAAAAAGTAACTGTGTCAACTCCCATTTGCATTTAATTCTCCATAATTTAATCCACCCCTCTCCCCAACACCCTAGCATTTACTTCTTTTACAACCCCATCTATAAATATATTAAACAACCATGGTGACATTACACATACCTGTCTAAGACCTACTTTTACCGGAAGTAATCTCCCTCTCTCCTACACACCCTAACCTGAGCCTCACTATCCTCATAAAAACTCTTTACAGCCTTCAGTAACTTACTACCTATTCCATACACTTGCAACATTTGCCACATTGCTCCCCTATCCACTCTATCATATGCCTTTTCTAAATCCATAAATGCAATAAAAACTTCTCTACCTTTATCTAAATACTGTTCACATATATGCTTCACTGTAAACACTTGATCTACACATCCCCTACCCACTCTAAAGCCTCCTTGCTCATCTGCAATCCTACTCTCTGTCTTACCTCTAATTCTTTCAATAATAACCCTGCCATACACTTTACCTGGTATACTCAGTAAACTTATTCCCCTATAATTTTTACACTCTCTTTTATCCCCCTTCCCTTTATATAAAGGAACTATACATGCTCTCTGCCAATCCCTAGGTACCTTCCCCTCTTTCATACATTTATTAAACAAAAATACCAACCACTCCAGCACTATATCCCCCCCTGCTTTTAACATTTCTGTTATGATCCCGTCAGTTCCAGCTGCTTTACCCTCTTTCATTCTACGTAATGCCTCACGCACCTCACCCACACTCATATCCTGCTCTTCTTCACTCCTAAACAATGTTGTACCTCCCTGGCCAGTACATGAAATTACCGCCTCCCTTTTTTTCATCGACATTTAAAAGTTCCTCAAAATATTCCCGCCATCTACCCAATACCTCCAGCTCCCCATCTACTAACTCCCCTACTCTGTTTTTAACTGACAAATCCATTTGTTCCCTAGGCTATATACATGTATGCGTGTGTATGTGTATATATGTATGTGTATATATGTATGTGTATATGTATATGTGTGTGTGTGTGACCCAACAATTAAAATTTGCACCAATAACTCATTACAGTTGTGGCTGGGTGTAGACTAATAGATTGCTCATTGCTTTATAATTTGTTCATGAGTGCAACCATGTACAGACGTAAGTAAATTTACTTACATGATTCATTACCTTGTAACTAGTGAATTAATTACCATTGTACCTTGTTCAGCTATCAAAACTTTGGGGCCCAGTCTCTGGACCCTATATATACCTCTGTAATCTGCAAATACCTTTGTAACTTGTCATGATTGTGACCATCTGAGTTCATTATCTTTGTATCTTGCTCAGCTATCAAACTTTGAGGTCCAGTCCCTGGACCCATTATGTACCTCTGTAATCTTTTGACTACCGCCCACAGGATGGGTATGGGGTGCATAATAAAGATATCAAACAAACAAACATCCCTAGGCTTTCTTACCTTGTTTATCTCACTCCAAAATTTTTTCTTGTTTTCAGCAAAATTTCTTGACAGAGCCTCTCCATTCTTTCATCCGCTCTTTTTTTGCACTCTCTCACCACTCTCTTCACCTTTCTTTTACTCTCCATATACTCTGCTCTTCTATTAACACTTCTGTTTTGTAAAAACCTCTCATAAGCTACCTTTTTCTCTTTTATCACACCCTTTACTTCTTCATTCCACCACTCACTCCTCTTTCCTCCTGCACCCACCCTCCTATAGCCACAAACTTCTGCCCCACATTCTAATACTGCATTTTTAAAACTATCCCAACTCTCTTCAACCCCCACTACTCATACTTGCACTAGCACCTTTCTTCCAATAGTTGCTTATATCTCACCCTAACTTCCTCCTCCCTTAGTTTATACACTTTTCCCTCTCTCTTACTTGCTGTTGCCATTTTCTTTTGTCCCATCTACCTTTTACTCTAACTGTAGCTACAACCAAATAATGATCTGATATATCTGTTGCCCCTCTATAAACATGTACATCCTGAAGCTTACCCATCAACCTTTTATCCACCAATACATAATCCAACAAACTACTTTCCTTACGTGCTATATCATACCTTGTATATTTATTTATCCTCTTTTTCATAAAATATGTATTACTTATTACCAAACCTTTTTCTACACATAGCTCAATTAATGGTTCCCCATTTACATTTACCCCTGGCACCCCAAATTTACCTACTACTCCCTCCACAACATTTTTACCCACTTTAGCATTAAGATCCCCAACCACAATTAGTCTCTCACTTGGTTCAAAACTCCCCACACACTCACTCAACATTTCCCAAAATCTCTCTCTCTCCTCTACACTTCTCTCTTCTCCAGGTGCATAAACACTTACTATAACCCACTTTTCACATCCAACCTTTATTTTATTCTACATAATCCTTGAATTTATACATTTATATTCCTTCTTTACTTGCCATAACTGATTATTCAACATTATTGCCACTCCTTCTTTAGCTCTAACTATTTGAAACCCCTGACCTAATCCCATTTATTTCTCCCCACTGAAACTCTCCTACCCCCTTCAGCTTTGTCTCACTTAAAGCCAGGACATCCAGCTTCTTTTCATTCATAACATCTACAATCATCTCTTTCTTATCATTCGCACAACATCCACGCACATTCAAACATCCCACTTTGACGGTTTTCTTCTTTTTCTTTTTAGTAAGCTATATAGGAAAAGGGGTTACTAGCCCATTGTTCCTGGCATTTTAGTTGACTTTTACAACACGCATGGCTTACGGAGGAAAGATTCTTATTCCACTTCCCCATGGATATGAAAGGAAAAGGAAAAATTATAAGAACAAGAACTATTAAGATAAAATCAAAGAAAACTCAGATGAGTGTTAGTTACCATTTTGTCCTAGGCACATGTCGATTAGACACTAGGCCTGTTGTATGTGTGTGTGTGTAACGAAACACTTCGAAATGTTTCGGCCCCGCCGGGAATTGAACCCGGGCCCTCCGTGCATCAGGCAGAGCTTTAGCCATCAGGCCACCGGGGCGTGTAGTGTGTATACATACACGTGTACATGTTTGCGTAGTGTGACCTAAGTGTAAGTAGAAGTAGCAAGACGTACCTGAAATCTTGCATGTTTATGAGACAGAAAAAAGACACCAGCAATCCTACCATCATGTAAAACAGTTTCAGGTTTCTGTTTCACAGTCACCTGGCAGGATGGTAGTACCTCCCTGGGTGGTTGCTGTCTACCAACCTACTACCATATATATCATATATATATTTTTCAACATTTCTCCTGTCAATACTTTGTGCTAAACTCAAAAGCTAAAACAACCCACATCCATGCATATTTTTATTAGTACTTACGTATTGGCTTTGACCCTAGATTAAATCTTTGCAAACTGCTGTGCATTACTACTCATGGGGGAAGCGCTAAACCCCCCAGGGGTCACAGCGCCTGGGGAAATGAGTACGTATTATGTCACTTGTGTGCTTCTGTTTTTGACATGATTTACAAACTACTTTACTTAGTTGGACTCGTCCTTCAGAACGGAGAGGTTACTTACGTCCTGAAAATCACTTACGTACAACAGATTATTGGGTAGCTCTAAACCCACAGGGGTTAAAGAGCCTGGGGAATGGGAGACAGTTTCGATTCAAGAGGAAAATTGATCCATTTCCTTTAATCAAGAGCCCAAGCATCAAGGAATCCCCTTGATGGGCAGCATTACTTGCAATGACCAAAATACCATTAATGTTTAATGTCAATACATATTGCATTCTATACTGTATTATAGCTCTCATATTTAATTACCATGTCAGTGATAAATATTGATACTCTTTGCATTCAAATTATTGAGTTTGGGTGAATAATAATAATAATAATAATAATAATATTTATTTAGACATGGTACAATGATACATAGGTATGAATGAGATGTACAGGTGAACAGGTAACATAGCGAAAGTTTATTCAAGTCTTCTGGGTAGTGAGGGATGACTTAGGGCCAGGCTGGAACACTAGACTGCATCACTGGCTGGAACACTGGACTGCATCACTGGCTGGAACACTAGGCTGCATCACTGGCTGGACCACTAGGCTGCATCACTGGCTGGAACACTAGACTGCATCACTGGCTGGAACACTAGACTGCATCACTGGCTGGACCACTAAGCAGCATCGTTACCTGGAACAGTATCATTTATTGAAACACAGATTCATTGTTGGATGCAACATTGATCACATCAACCAACATTATTTTTAACATGATTAAAATACAATTTTACAACTGAATTGTTACTGAAAATTTCTTAAATAAATTATGTACATGTATTAGCATTATTAACTATCATAATTATAATGTAGATTACATAATGTATTACTTATTACTCATTAAGGGAAACATTACTGACATGACAACATAATGGGAAAATACATAGCAATTAAGGTTACATGTATATGATAGGTGATCCAGCAAGGTTGTGTGTACTGTAATGAAATCTCCTAGCTCAGGCTAAAAGATTCCAATACCTGTAGGGTAAGATAATATGTATTTGTTCGTATTTTTAACCCAGAAGTATAGCTACTCAGGATAAGCATAAAAAAAAAATCAGTTCGTCTTCAAGGATTGGTTAAAAACACGGCATCGCTTGTAAGAAACACGTAATTGCTTGTAAGAGTTTTAGTTAGTTTGATATCTTTATTATGCACCCCATACCCATCCTGTGGGCGGTAGTCAAAAGATTACAGAGGTACATAATGGGTCCAGGGACTGGACCTCAAAGTTTGATAGCTGAGCAAGTTACAAAGGTAATGAACTCAGATGGTCACAATCATGACAAGTTACAAAGGTATTTGCAGATTACAGAGGTATATATAGGGTCCAGAGACTGGGCCCCAAAGTTTTGATAGCTGAACAAGGTACAATGGTAATTAATTCACTAGTTACAAGGTAATGAATCATGTAAGTAAATTTACTTACGTCTGTACATGGTTGCACTCATGAACAAATTATAAAGCAATGAGCAATCTATTAGTCTACACCCAGCCACAACTGTAATGAGTTATTGGTGCAAATTTTAATTGTTGGGTCACACACACACACATATACATATACACATACATATATACACATACACACGCATACATGTATATACATACACACATACACATACACACATGTACATACACACACACACACGTGTCAATGCTTTATTTACAGGGAGCAAAGTCAGGGTATTTTTCCAGAATGATCTGTAATATACCACTGTGGATAAAATACTTTGACATATCTTGAACATTTCTGAATGAGTAGTCTCTGAATTCATTAATTTTATCGCACTCCAGTACATAATGACGCAGGGTGTGACAATAAATCAAATGGCAAAGTTTACATCTTGTTTGGTCTACATCTGGTGGTGGTGATTTAACCTGCCAAAGATACTTGTAACCCAGCCGGAGGCGGGCGGTAGTGACATCCAAGAGTCTGCTTATTTTGTTGGATGCACCATAGACATGTGGCTCCTCCTGCATGATAGAATGATGATAGATGGACTGACTGGTGTCAAACTCCCTGAGTCTTAAGTCAATAAAATTCAGTTGAAGTTCTTTTCGTATTATTGTTCTCAAACTGCTAACTGACAAGCCAAGATTGTAATCTATCCCCTCTTTGAAAGCATAAAACTTAGCCAATTTATCAGTTCTATCATGCATCTGAAGACCAATGTGAGATGGAATCCACAGCATATGCACTCTGACTCTACTATCCAGAATCCTACCATACCTGTGCCTGGCTTCTGACACGAGCATGCTACAAGTTATACTTGATGAGTTGAGAGCATTTATGGATGACAGAGAATCAGTTACAATTAGAGAGCTAGGCATTGCTGTCTAGAAACGAGGCATCGCTGGTTAGAAACAAGGCATCGCTGATGCACATGACTGTAACCAAGATTCTAATACAACTATTGCTTCATAATTCTTAAGCTAGTCATAAGTTTGCCTAAGACACTCCAATATAGAAACTGTATCATGCCAACACGTCACCATTTCCATTAATATATAAACTAATTGTCACCCCGATCCACAAAGGAGGTGACCAAAGTGACTTGAACAATTATAGACCAATCTCAAACTTACCACTGCTTTCTAAAATCTTCGAAAAAATAATTCATAAACAGATCTATTCCTTCCTCGTTTCACACAATGTACTAAACCCCTGTCAATTTGGATTCAGGACTAACAAGAGCACAAACGATGCTATAACACACATGTTAGAGTTAATATACACCGCACTTGAGAAGAAAGAAGTTCCGCTGGGAATCTTTATAGACCTACGCAAAGCATTTGATACAGTCGACCATGATTTATTGCTCACAAAATTAGCGCACTATGGTATTAGGGGGCACCCCCTCAATTACCTAAAGTCGTACCTTAGCAACAGAAGCCAGTATGTGTACACAAATGGAGTGAACTCTTCCACACGACAAATTACAGTCGGTGTCCCTCAAGGTAGTGTCCTGGGGCCACTCTTATTTCTCATTTACATAAACGACCTACCGAATGCATCACAACTACTCAAACCCATTTTATTTGCAGATGACACAACATATGTCTTCTCTCACCCAAATCCAGTCATACTAGCCAACACAGTTAATGCCGAATTACAGAAAATAACAACATGGATGACGACAAATAAACTTACTCTCAATACTGACAAGACCTACTTCATACAGTTTGGAAACAAAGCTACAAATATTCCACTTAACATAACACTAAATGGTGCACCCATCACGAGACTCAAAGAGGGAAAATTCCTAGGAATCCACCTTGACAGTAGTCTTAAATTCCAAACTCATATACAACAAATTTCCAAGAAAATCTCAAAGACAGTAGGTATATTATCTAAGATACGCTATCATGTGCCACAACCAGCTCTCATTGCACTATATCATTCTCTTATCTACCCTTATCTCACCTATGGAATCAGTGCATGGGGCTCAACAACATTAAATCACCTTAGACCACTCATAACCCAGCAAAAGGCTGCAGTCAGGATGATAACAAATTCCCACTCTAGACAACATACTCCACCTATATTCAGAACATTAAAACTACTCACCGTAAAAAATATTCACACCTATTCATGTGCCATCTACATACATAAAACTCTACATGCTAATATCAACCCTCCGCTCAAAATTCTCCTCAACAACTTTAATAGGTCCCACGACCATGACACAAGACATAGATCACTATTTGACATACCCCGAGTCCATACTAACCAATGTAAAAATTCTATGCACATAAAGGGCCCCAGAATCTGGAATTCATTACCAGTAAATATTAAGTTAACCTTGTCCGAAAATCAATTCAAGACTCTTCTCAAAAATCACCTACTCACACTATACAAAATACTCATATTGTAACAAACTTTCAAACCCAATGTTATTTTACTTAAGATAATCTCAATTTATATGTCATCCTCCTTAACACTTGTTGCAATATCATATCATCATATTGTTCATTTAAATATTATAGTATCACCATTTTGTTAAATAGAAATAAAATACAGAACTAGAATAAACTCAATCAATTTCTCTAGCATTAAGTCTTTAGTGAATAAGTCTTTAGAATAAGCTGCCCCTAATGCCATGGCATGCCAGTGGCTCTCCTTGCATTGCAGTTTTATAATTGTAACTACCAATAACAATGTACACTTGTAACATGCATTGAAATAAAAATATAATTATATTATTATTATTATTATTATATTAAATTTTTGTACTACCTCAATTTTGTATATTAGTATACTAGTATTACTGCTATGATTATTATTACTTTTATAAACTATCAATGCTCAACCTCTTTATACATTACTACATCAATATGTGTACGTATATTAATTACACTAACATAAAATATGATTAATATATTTGTTATTAGAACTTGTAGGTAACTTAGGTAGGTTATGTGGACCAAAGTGAAGTCTGCCAGCCTCATCTGGCAGACTTTATCGGTACGATGGGTATACTATAGGAAACCATCCTGTGTGAAAATATGACAAACTATAAACATAGGAGCAGAGGTCGCTAGCAGGAACAGACATCGGTGGCAGAAACAGACATTGGTGGCAGGAACAGACATCGGTTGCAGGAACAGACATCGGTGGCAGGAACAGACATCGGTGGCAGAAACAGACATTGGTGGCAGGAACAGACATCAGTGGCTGGTGCAAGCATCACTGGCTGGAGGAGATGTCACTGTTAATTCAGTAGTTTTATTACACAAACTCCACTCATCCTGGGGGTTGTAGTCAAAAGACTACAAGGTACACAATGGGTCCAGGCACTGGGCGAGAGCTAAACAAGTTACAGTGGTAATGAATTGTTTGCAAGTTAATCATCTGGAAATAGCAGTACAAGTTAATACACACATGAATTAAGTTATAATTTCACAATATAGCTTGTACGTATAGTCATGAATTACGTATTTCAAATAACCAGTATTTTAAGCAAAGTATGGTTGAATTTTAACACCTTTAAGAGGTTAGGAATTACAGTAGGAAAAGGTTTGCTGACCAGAAGGTATCACTGGCTGGATTGAAGAATCACTGGCAGGAACAGTCCTCGTTAGCTGGAAGTAATCACTGGCTGGAAAAGACATTGCTGTTAGTTTAATAACGTTATGTACCCATACTCATCCTATGGGAAGCAGTCAAAATATTACACACTTAATGAGCTCAGGATCTGGTTCAGTGATAATGAATTACTTGCCAATTAATTATCTGATAATTGTTAGTTAATTAGTTTAATATCTTTATTATGCACCCCATACCTATGCTGTGGGTGGTAGTCAAAAGATTACAGAGGCACATAATGGGTCCAGGGACTGGGCCCCAAAGTTCTGATAGTTGAACAAGTTACAAAGGTAAACTGTTATGAGTTATTAAGAATACCCAATATTTTAGCAAAGTGTGATGCTTATGAGTTATCTACAACAGTCAGAGGCATCATTTGCTGGATGAAGCATTGCTGGCAGGAACAGACATCACTGGCTGGAGAGGCATCACAGAGAGGAACACACTGCTGTCTACCTGAAACACATATCTGCATTGCTAAGTATAGTACATGTATTATGGTTATTAGTGTTATTGTTAATCTTGTTATAGTAATTGTTTTGATTATAACAGACTATCATTAATGAGGCTATTACAGATACATTAGTTATTATAAAATAATGAAGGTTGGTTGATATACATTACTCAGTATTTGAGCATATAAGTGATCCAGGTTGGCTGTGTGGACCATCCTCACTACACAGTTGAGGCCGACAGACTTCATCACCCATTGGTTAGAATATTGAAGGAAACCATCCTCTGATAAAATATAACAAGAAAACTAACCTATGGTGGAAAATAGCAAAAACCATTACTCAGATACGGAAAAAGTGAAGAAATTTAAATCTCATCGGAGTACAAAACTAATTCAAACCACACAATAGAGCGAAAAACTAATGTCAAAGACCTGGGAGTGATCATATCAGAGGATCTCACCTTCAAGGACCATAACACCGTAGCAATTGCATCTGCTAGAAAAATGACAGGATGGATAATGAGAACCTTCAAAACCAGGGATGCCAAGCCCATGTTGACACTTTACAGATTGCTTGTTCTATCTAGGCTGGAATATTGCTGCACACTAACTGCACCTTTCAAGGCGGATGAAATTGCTGACCCTGAAAATGTGCAGAGAACCTTCACGGCACGCATAAGTGCGATAAACCACCTCAATTACTGGGAACGCTTGAAGTTCCTAAACCTGTACTCTCTAGAACGCAGGCGGGAGAGATACATTATTATATACACGTGGAAAACTCTCGAGGGATTAGTACCAAACTTGCACACGAAAAACACTCCCTACGAAAGCAAAAGACTCGGCAGGCGATGTAACATCCCCCAATGAAGAGCAGGGTGCCACTAGCACGTTGAGAGACAACACAGTAAGTGTCAGGGGCCCAAGATTGTTCAACTGCCTCCCAGCATACGTCAGGAGTTACCAACAAACCCCTGGCTGTCTTCAAGCAGGCACTGGACAGGCACCTAAAGTCGGTACCTGACCAGCCAGGCTGTGGTTCGTACGTTGGACTGCGTGCGGCCAGCAGTAACAGCCTGGTTGATCAGGCTCTGGTCCAACATGAGGCCTGGTCACAGACCGGGCCATGGGAGCGTTGACCCCTGGAATTCTCTCCAGGTAAACTCCAGGTGGAAATTAATAAAAATTATCCTGTGATGGAAAATAGGGAAAAACCATACTGCAATGGAAAATACATAATAAGCAAAACCAAACTGATGGAATATACCATTAAAACCATCATGCATAATGGAATGTAACAGGAACACCATCCTTGATGGAATATGAAAGGGAAAACGTTTTGTGATTGAATAAAATAAGAAAACTATTCTGTCAGGAAAAGAATGTGTGATACGACATAATACCATCCTGTGTGATGGAATATCCGAAAACTATTGTGTACGATGGAGTAGTACACAAATCCTGTAAAGTGTATTATACAAAACACACCATCCTGAGTATAAAATAGAATAAAAAGATTCCATGACCCTGGATGAACCATAGTGCTGTGTAGATAGCGAGAACACCGAGAACACGGCAGTGTTGGCTGAAAACCTCCACTGCTTCACTGACCAGAACCTAAATACAAGAAAAAATGAGCAAAACAGTAGGCCACTGGCCCACACCAGGCAAAACTGACTGCAAGGCATTGTTGGCTGGTGAAAAGGTAGTGATGGCTGGAAAAAATGGCAAGTTATTAGGGCTGTTATTTTGATTATAGTGTAATTTCTATTAACTATGGATGACTAACCTATTAATATATATATATGTATATGTCCGTGTATGTGTATATGCTTGTAACAGATAAGTGAAATGTAGATATAAACCCAAATGTACAATTGTTAACCCTTTAGGGTTAACAATCACTCCCTACAAGCAAAAGACTCGGCAGGCGATGTAACATCCCCCCAATGAAGAGCAGGGGTGCCACTAGCACGTTGAGGGACAACACAATATCAGGGGCCCAAGATTGTTCAACTGCCTCCCAGCATACATCAGGGGGATTACCAACAAACCCCTGGCTGTCTTCAAGCAGGCACTGGACAGGCACCTCAAGTCGGTACCTGATCAGCCGGGCTTTAGTTCGTACGTTGGACTGCGTGCGGCCAGCAGTAACAGCCTGGTTGATCATGCTCTGGTCCAACAGGAGGCCTGGTCACAGACCGGGCCGCGGGGGCGTTGACCCCTGGAATTCTCTCCAGGTAGACTCCAGGTACACACAACCTTGCTGGATCAACTATCATATACATGTAACCTCAATTGCTATGTATTTTCCCATTATGTTGTCATGTCAGTAATGTTTCCCTTAATGAGTAATAAGTAATACATTATGTAATCTACATTATAATTATGATAGTTAATAATGCTAATACATGTACATAATTTATTTAAGAAATTTTCAGTAACAATTCAACTGTAAAATTGTATTTTAATCATGTATATAAAATACCGAGAGGAACTGACAAGGTGGATAAGGACAGGATGCGTCAGAGATGAGAGACAGCAATAAGGGGACACAACTAGAAGTTGACAACTCAGATGAGTCACAGGGATGATAGAAAGCATTTCTTCAGCTATAGAGTTGTCAGAAAGTGCAATAATCTGAAGAGTGATGTAGTGGAGGGAGGATGCATACATAGCTTTAAGAAGAGATACGACAAACCTCGTGAAACAGTGAGAGAGTGGACCTAGTAGCGACCAGCGAAGAGGCGGAGCCAGGAGCTGTGACTCGACCTCTGTAACACAATTAGGTGAGCGCACACACACACACACACACATACCTTGTCTTAAAACTATGTATGGTTTCCTGCCTCCACTATATCTTTCTCTAGACTATTCCACTTCCTGGCCACAGAGTAGTCAGGAAGTGGAACAGTCTAGAGAAAGATATAGTGGAGGCAGGAACCATACATAATTTAAGACAAGGTATGATAAAGCTCATGGAGCAGGGAGAGCAGAGACCCAGTAACGGACAGTGAAGAGGCGGGGCCAGGAGCTGAGTCTCGACCCCTGCAACCACAATTAGGTGAGTACAGACACACACACACACACACCCTCTCTTTCAGTTTCTGTCTTTCTTCCCATGTTCTGTCGCGGTCGAGATACACCCTCGGTACTCAGACTAAGGGATATGTCAGAGTACCGGAGGGTGTATCTTGACGCGACAAACACGAAGAAAGACAGAAACTGAAAAGAGGTACAGAGACAAAGGAGGAAGAGAGATGGACAGGAGAACCCAGACTCAGGAGGAAGCTCTAATACAACCACCTTCAGATGTCCCCAACCTGGACAACCCCAATGCAACCAAACAATCTAACCCAAAACACACATTCCATACCCAATGATTCCACCCACCTCATTACAAACTCCACCTTCACACCAACCACCCATAGTTCCCCATCAGATCTCCCACTTTCCCAACCCCAACGTACCCCCCAGACTACGGTTTTAGAAAAGAAGTTGAAGGTTTGGTATACAAATGCAGATGGTATAACAAATAAATGTGAGGAGTGGCATGAAAGAATAAAGGATACATCCCCAGACATAATAGCACTCACAGAAACGAAATTCACCAGGATGATAACAGATGCAATCTTTCCACCCGGATATCAAATCCTCAGGAAAGATAGAGGGAGCAGAGGGGGAGGAGGAGTTGCACTGCTCTTTAAGAACAGGTGGGGATTTGAGGAAGTGGAAGGAATGGATGGAATGGGCGAAAGGGACTACATAGTAGGAACAATTCAGTCTGAGGGCCATAAGGTGGTAATTGCTGTAATGTACATGTATGTGTGTGTGTGTGTATATGTATGTGTATATGTATATGTGTGTGTGTGTGAGACCCAACAATTAAAATTTGCACCAATAACTCATTACAGTTGTGGCTGGGTGTAGACTAATAGATTGCTCATTGCTTTATAATTTGTTCATGAGTGCAACCATGTACAGACGTAAGTAAATTTACTTACATGATTCATTACCTTGTTACTAGTGAATTCATTACCATTGTACGTTGTTCAGCTATCAAAACTTTGGGGCCCAGTCTCTGGACCCTATATATACCTCTGTAATCTGCAAATACCTTTGTAACTTGTCATGATTGTGACCATCTGAGTTCATTACCTTTGTAACTTGCTCAGCTATCAAACTTTGAGGTCCAGTCCCTGGACCCATTATGTACCTCTGTAATCTTTTGACTACCGCCCACAGGATGGGTATGGGGTGCATAATAAAGATATCAAACTAAAACTGTAATGTACAACCCGCCCCCAGAACTGCAGGAACCGAAAAATTACGACGAGCAACAGTGCAATGGTAGACATACTAGCCGAGGTAGCTAGAAGAGCCCATGGGGAAGCAAAGTTTAGTTGTGGGTGATTTCAATCAAAAGGGGAAACCCACAGGGTCTGAATCATGGAAGCCAAGATGATGGATGTGGTACTGGAAAACCTCATGCATCAACATGTTGAGACACTCCAGAGAGAGGTGGGGGATGATCAGCAAGACTGGACCTAGTATTCACCTTAGTAGTTCGGACATCGAGGAATACGTATGAAAGCCCCTTGGGCTAGTGATCATTTGGTTCTTGTTTTGATTATATAGTTGAGCTGCAAGTGGAGAGGAAGCAGGAATAGGAAGGGAGAAACGAAACTACAAAAGGGGGACTAACGGCATGAGGAACTTCCCAACGTTCAGTGGGAGAAATGGCAGGAAAACCGGTAAAAGAAATGATGGAATATGTGACAACCAAATGCAAAGGCAGGGGGTTTGCCCAAAAAGGGAAACAAAAAAAAAGGGGCCAAAAAGAGTCCTTGGTTCACCCAGAGGTGTGGGAAAAAAAAAAACTAAGTGTAATAGAGAAGGAAAAAAAAGTACAGAAAAAAAAGGCCCCCGGGAAAAAAACATTTTGTTGTTGGGGAAGGGGGTTAGGTACATGGATGGGGTTTTTGTTTGATTGATAGGAGGGGGGAGACGGGGGGTTTGCTTTCCTGGGGCTGGGATGGGGGGAAATATTGTTAGCCGCGGGACGACATCATGAGAGGAATGGGAGCAACCCTATTGTCTCAGTGCGGAAAAGGGTGTTGGCGCGGGGGAGGGACCTGACTAGCAGGTTTAGGTGGGGCAAAATTAGGAAGAAGGGGGGAAACCCCTGTCATATGTGGTATTTTCCAAGGAGGGATTTGGGAAATGAATGGTGTCCAGGGAATTTGGGTGTTTGCTGGCGGGACAAATACTGAAGGAAAATTCAAAAACATTCATTGATAACTGGGACCTCTTTTGGCAAAATGACATGTACCAGGGTGGGGTTCCTTATCCAGGTCGGGGGGGGGGGGCACTGGAACTGCGGGGGGGAGCTTTTGGGGGCTTTAAACTAAAAAAATAGTTAGTGGTAGGGTTTTTTGGGGGAAAAGAAAGTCCCAGTGTGTTTTATAAGTTGTAGGAGAACTAGTAATAGGCAGAATAAGGTGGATAGTGGGGGCTAGTGACACTAGATGACAGGACATAATAGGTATGGGGGGAAAAACAGAATGGGGAAGGGTAAAAAAAAGGGGGGGTCTCTAAATATATATTACCCAATAGTCGTAGTCGGGGAAAAGATGGACGAGTTGAGATTATTTGCAAGTGGGGGAAATTTGATTTTTTGCAATAACTGAGACATGGTTTAATATGAAAAATCGGGACTTGCCTCCGAATGTCACATTCGGGTTTTTTAAATTTTCCCCAAGTGAAAAAAGTAGGGGAAAGGGGGGGGATTATGTCCTTCTTTAAATTTTGCATAAACGGGAAAAGTCTGAATTAACACATCAAGTCTGTCTGGATAAAATTTTTAAAAGGGGTGTAAAAAATTTTTTTTGGGCGTGATTTACCGTCCTCCAAACTTAGAGGGGGGAAAAGGGAGACTATTTTGGGGGGGAAATTTTAAAAACCAAAAAGACACATAACGTGGAATTTCCCCAAAGGGATTTTAACTTTAGTCAGATTGATTGGAATTTCATGAGGGAAATTTAGAATCTAACGATTTTTTAGAAGTAGTTCAGATTTTTTTGAAGCAGTTTAAAACAAACCTACAAGGTAAATAACCTACTTGATTGCGGGCAAGAAGGGGAAACCCTTGTTAAAATTTAAAATTACGGGAACCGGCTCAAGCCCCCGCAATTACCTTTAGCATTGAATGGAGTAGATAGTAGGGATAATTAAATGGCCCCCCAGATTTTCGCAACAATTATAATGGACTTAGAGCACTTATCAACTGTGGACTGGGGTGAAGAAAAGGTATCAATATTCATTTTTTTGACACTATAAAGGCCCCCAAAGAACATTTATCCCTATAAAGAAATTAGATCAAGAAAAATGACCCAAAATGGATGAATAATAGGCTCAAATATCTTTAGGGCAGAAAAAGGGGAATTTATAGGCGAAAAAAAAGAGGTGAGGGTCATCTTATAAATCAGTATACTGACATTAAGAGGACGTTAAAAAAAATAAAAAAAATCAAAAGGGGACTATAAAATTTAAAAAATTGCAGGGTTCAAAAAAAAACCCCAAAAAAATTTTCAGGTTTATAGAAAAAAAGGGGATAAATGGCCCCCTTAAAAAAAAACTTTGGGCATCTTACTGAAAGGAGAATGATATGTGCTCTTTTTTAAAAAATTTTTTTTCTCTGGGTTTTTTTAACGGGGAAAAACATTAATAATATCCCAGTAATTAATTTTTACAGAGGCCCAAAAAAAAGATAAATTATGTAATATCCCAGTCACTAGGGGGAAAAAAGATTATAAAAAAACTAAAACCCACTGAAACAAAAAATCCCCCGGGGCCTGATGAGCTTTTGCAAGGGTTTTTAAAGGGGGAAAAAAAAAGGAAAATCTTTGAACCAATATCTAACTTTTTTTAATTTTTTCTCTTCAAACAGGTGTAGTGTCTGATATGTGGAAGATGGCTAATGTAATTCCTATTTTTTGTTGAAAAACCATAATTTGGGGGACTGAAATATATTTAAAATTGTTTAAATTTTTTAAAAAACCCAACATGGTTTCCCGGGGGCCGTTCCTGCCTATCAAATTTTTCCCCTTTTTAAATAAAGCTTTTGGGGCTGTTGACCCCATAAAGAATTCGATATTGTTTATTTAGACTTTAGAAAAAGGGTTTTTATGAGTACCGCACCGGGGACTTTTAAAAAAATGGCGGCCCTGGCTTTGGGGGAAAAATGCTGTCATGGATCGAGTCAGGGGTCCCAATGGGAAAGGGGGGGAAAAAATTTGGCCCAAAAGGGGGGGTTTTAAAACCGAATGGGGACTTGTAACAAGTGGTTTTCCCCCGGGGGGTCAGTCTTGGCCCTTTTTTTTATAATATATATCAATGACCGATGGGGGGAAATTTCTAGTGATAGGGGGGCAAATTCGCCGACAAGAAGATGGTAGGATGGTGATTCAAACATAGATGTTTGAACTTGGGGAAAATTTAAAAAAAACTTAATTCGGGGGCAGAAAAGTGGAATTCAGTTCAATGTAGAAAAACCCCCAAAAGGGTTTTGAAGCTCGGGGGTGTCCATAACCAAAAACTTATAAGTTAAATAACGGGGGAAAAAACCATACAGGTTGGAAGGGGGGGGGGGGATGGTAAGGCCCTTTTAAAAAGAACAATCCTAAGCGTACGTAATAAGGCAAATAGATTACTGGGGTTTATATTTAAAGGGAAAAAAAAGGGGAAAAAAAAGGGTTTTTTTTACACTTTATAAAAACGTGGTAAGGCCTCACCTAGATTAAACCCCGCTCAGTTCTGGTCTCCTTTTTACCGAAAGGACATAAATTCGTTAGAAAACATTCAGCAGAATGACTAAATTAATACATAACTTTAAAAAAATTTCCCTTTCGGGAAAAATTGAAGACCTAAAATTACATTTAAGACGTAGAATGAGGGGGAAAAAGATCCCCCGGGATACAAGTGGAAAATGGGTATTTTAAAAAAGGGGGGTAAATAAGGTCGAGGATATCTCTCCCCAAAGGGAAAACCCCCCAAAAATGGATTCAAGTTGAAAGGGTTTGGTTTTTTAAAAAAAAAAGGGGAAATAAATTTTTTTAAAAAGGGATTGATGGTGGAAAAATCCACCCAGTAAGGGGGTTTTTGGGAAAGGGGGTTGGGATTTTAAAAAAGGTTTTGGGGGAAAATTATGGAAAAAAGAAAAGGGGGGGGTTAGTGGGGTCCCGATGGGGGAAAATGTAAAAATTTTTTGGGGAGCTTTGAAAATTGGGGTTGAAAAAAATTCTGGTGGGGGGGATTTGAAGGGGTTTATTTCCAACAGGCCCCCCCGTTTCCTCCCCTTTTTTTTGTTCTTATGTTCTTATTAGCCGAAAAGCCAGAAACGAATACAGGTGAAGGAGGCCCAAAGGGGGAAAATGAAAAAGGTATAGCATCAAAAGTCCGTCTGGGCTGTTGTATAAACCCCCTCAAAAGGGAAAAAAAAAGTCAAAAGGGGGGGAAAAAAAACTGAGGAAGGGAAAAGGGGGGGAGTTCACAAAAAACCCCCAAGAGGTATGTGAGGGGGTCAACATGGGGGAAAATTTTAAAAAGTATTTAAAACAGGAGACAGGAAGGACTCCAGGAATTCCCGGGGAAAAAGGGGGGTATACCAACAAGTGCTGGATGAAATAAAACAAAACCCCCGGGGGAGGTGGGAAACTGCTTGAATGATACCTCCAAAAAAAAGGGGGGGGCCGGACAACATTTTTCCGTTTGGGGCCAAAAAAGGGGCAGAGATGTTTTTTTTCCACTAACACAAATCTTTAAACATCCATTGAAACTGGGGGGCTACCTGGAAAAGGGGGGGAAGATGGCAAAAAAAAGTCCCAATTTTTAAAAAGGGAAAAGGGAAAAGAAAACCCCCAAACTACGGGGGTGTGTCACATAAGAACATAAAAATAAAAAGGAGGAACACTGCAGCAGGTCTGTTGGCCCCCCCTAAACAGGTCCCTTAAATCCCCTCCCCCTAACAGAATAATTGCCCAACCTAATTTTCCCCAAATTTTTCCCAAGAAATAAGCTTTGAAAATTCTTTAACTCCCCAAAAACGAGTCCCCCAAAAACCCTTTACTCATGAATTTATCCCCAAACCCCCAAATTTTAAACTACCCAAGGTCCCCCCCAATGACCCTCTAGGCAGACTGTTCCACCCTCAACTACCCCATTTAAACCAATATTTTTATATCCTTTCTAAATCTAAACATCAATTTGAATCCATTATTGCGGGTTCTCTCCGGAAAAGACCTTTTTTTATCCCCCCCTTTTTTAAAACCCATCTTCCACTTATATACCTCGATCATGTTTTCCCTGGGTGTATAGTATGCAAAAAAATAGAAGATCATCAGGAGGAGAGTGGTGGAGGGGGCCCAAAAAGACCGGGATAAACGACAACAGCACGGTTTCAGGGAAGGAAAATCCCCCGTCACCCCAAAACCCCCCCGGAGTTTTATGACAAGGTAACAGAAGTAAAACAGAGAGGGGTGGATAGACTGCATTTTCTTGGA
>WNWK01033749.1:0-20927 GCA_009830355.1 Cherax destructor | reverse complement strand
AAATGACAATCAGCACAGTTTCAGAGATGGGAAATCCTGTGTCACAAATCTACTTGAGTTCTACGATAAGGTAACATAAGTAAGACAGGAGAGAGAGGGATGGGTAGATTGCATCTTTTTGGACTGCAAGAAGGCTTTTGACAGTACCACACAAGAGACTGGTGCAAAAATTAGAGGAGCAGGCAGGAATGATAGAGAAAGTACTGCAATGAATCAGGGAATACCTGACAGGAAGGAAACAACGAGTTGGTACCTGATGAAGTGTCAGAGTGGGCGCATGTGTCGAGTGGGGTTCCACAAGGGTCAGTCCTAGGTCCGGTGCTGTTTCTTGTATATGGAATGACATGATGGAAGGAATAGATTCAGAAGTGTCACTGTTGATGTGAAACTGATGAGCAGAATACAAGTGGACGAGGATAAGATTACAAGGGGATCTGGACAGACTACAAGTTTGGTCCGACAAATGGCTACTGAAGTTTAACCCCAGTAAGTGTAAGGTCATGAAGATTGGAAAAGGACAAAGAAGACCGCAGACGGAGTACAGGTTAGGGAATCAAAGGCTGCAAACGTCACTTAAAGAAAAGGATCTTGGGGTAAGCATTATAAAGAACATGTCCCCTGAGGCACACATCAATCAAATAATTGTTGTAGCATATGGGCGCTTGGCAAACCTGAGATTAGCATTTAGACATCTGAGTAAGGAGTCATTCACGACATTGTACACTGTGTACGTCAGGCCAATACTGGAGTATACAGCACCAGTATGGAACCAACACCTAGTCATACACGTCACGAAATTGGAGAAAGTGCAAAAATTGCAACAAGATTAGTCCCGGAACTGAGGGGTATGTCTTATGAGGAGAGGTTAAGGGAACTCGACTTGATGACATTAGAGGACAGATGGGACAGGGATGGGACATGATAACTACTTATAAAATACTGAGAGGAATTGACAAGGTGGACAGGGCTCTAATGTTTCAGAGATGGGATACAGAAACAAGTGGCCACAATTGGAAGCTGAAAACCCAGATGAGTCATAGGAATGTTAGGAAGCATTTCTTTAGCCTTAAACTAGTCAGGAAGTAGAATAATCTGGAGTGTGACGTAGTGGAAGCAAGTTCCATACATAGCTATAAAAAGAGGTATGATTAAGCTCATGGAGCAGGGAGAGAGTGACTTAGTATCGACCAATAAAGAGGCGGGACCAGGAGCTATGAATAGACCACTGCAACCTCATATAGATGAGTACATACACACACACACACATACCGAGCACATCTCCTGAGGCACACATCAATCAGATAACTGCTGCAGCATACGGGCGGCTGGCAAACCTAAGAATAGCGTTCCAATACCTCACTAAGGAATCATTCAAGACTCTGTACACCATATACGTCAGGCCCATACTGGAGTATGCAGCACCAGTTTGGAACCCACACCTGGTCAAGCACGTCAAGAAACTAGAGAAAGTGCAAAGGTTTACAACAAGACTAGTCCTAGAGCGAAGGGGATTGTCCTACGAAGAAAGGTTAAGTTAAATCGGCCTGACGACACTAGAGGACAGGAGGGTTAGGGGAGATATGAAAACGACATATAAAATACTGCGAGGAATAGATAAGGTGGACAGAGACAAGATGTTCCAGAGAGGGGACACAGCAACAAGGGGTCATGTTACGATCCTGGCCTGTAGACCACTAATTAGTTTAGTGGTTATCGTAACAACAGTGCAGCAGGTGCTAGGAATTATCAAAGTACAAGGCGAAATGAGATCTTTAAAAAAATTTCCAGATTTTATTAAAGAATATACTAAGATATTTAGGACACTTAGTAAAATAATATAATCTCATAACCTCCTTACTCTTAGGAGGGTGTACACACTATATAGTCCTTTACTTTCACTCTCATATAAGCACCACAAGTTACATTTGTCTGTACAATCTTAATATAATAAGTAAAGAGGATATATAAATCACTTCCTCTGACTTACAACACTTCACAATGTCAATAACATCAATAACGAGCTAGGGTTTATCACTAGACTTGAGCAGAGAATCACTACATTGAAGGTCACTATCACTGTTTACCATACGAGTCACAACTCGATAGTGATCCATAGATCCGAAGTCTATTCTGTAGATAGAACTTGAGGAAATAAGAGCCTCTGAAGATATGCTCACCATACCAAAGGTGAAAGAACTGAAGAGTCTGAGGGTATGCTCACCACACCAGGGGTGAGAGAGAACTCAGTTTCAGAGCTATTAAGGTAATGCTCACCGTACCAGGGGTGAGAGAGAACTGTCCTCTATGAAAGACCGCTAATGACTCACTCAGGTGAGGCCGGTGGTCACATCATTGGGTACGATGACTGAGGGGGGAGGCCGGCTGGTACGTAAACAAGTACCCGGCACTCCAACTAGTGGTCTCTCAATCTGCGTAGACCACACATAAAAGCATAACTAATACAATCCAAAACAATAAAATAAAAGGTAATATCCTAGTATCATGATACACGAGGTCAGATAATAATATAAGGGCAGAAATCTATACTTTAGCTAATAGTGTAGAAATCCGCTTTATAATATTAAGTGAAACCTTTGAATATTACTCTCATTAATGTCGGGCCAGGGCATACCCGTAACAGGTCACAATTGGAAGTTGAAGACTCCTATGAGTCAAAGGGATGTTAGGAAGTATTTCTTCAGTCATAGAGTTGTCAGGAAGTGGAATAGCCTAGAAAGTGACGTAGTGGAGGCAGGAACCATACATAGTTTTGAGACGAGGTTTGATAAAGCTCATGGAGCAGGGAGAGAGAGGACCTAGTAGCAATCAGTGAAGAGGCGGGGCAGGAGCTATGAATCGACCCCTGCAACCACAAATAGGTGAGTACACTGCTACACCCAACACACACACAAATATAAAACAGGCCTCACTAAGGAATCGTTCAAGACTCTGTACACCATATACGTCAGGCCCATACTGGAGTATGCAGCACCAGTTTGGAACCCACACCTGATCAAGCACGTCAAGAAACTAAGAGTGCAAAGGTTTGCAACAAGACTAGTCCCAGAGCTAAGGGGATTGTCCTACGAAGAAAGGTTAAGGGAAATCGGCCTGACGACACTAGAGGACAGGAGGGTTAGGGGAGACATAATAACGACATATAAAATACTGCGAGGAATAGATAAGGTGGACAGAGACAAGATGTTCCAGAGAAGGGACACAGAAACAAGGGGTCACAGTTGGAAGTTGAAGACTCCTATGAGTCAAAGGGATGTTAGGAAGTATTTCTTCAGTCATAGAGTTGTCAGGAAGTGGAATAGCCTAGAAAGTGACGTAGTGGAGGCAGGAACCATACATAGTTTTAAGACGAGGTTTGATAAAGCTCATGGAGCAGGAAGAGAGAGGACCTAGTAGCAATCAGTGAAGAGGCGGGGCCAGGAGCTATGAATCGACCCCTGCAACCACAAATAGGTGAGTACACACTTCCCTGTTGTAATATTTTCTTCAAATATTTAAACATTCATTTCCAACCTTCAGTAGTGAGAGTTACTACACAGGTAATAACTTAGGTGAGTAAATAACTCAGTTTGTCGTTCAGTGTTGCAGAGGTTATGTTGCACAAGTTATGTTGCACAGGTTATGTTGCACAGGTTATGTTGCACAGGTTATGTTGCACAGGTTATGTTGCACAGGTTATGTTGCACAGGTTATGTTGCACAGGTATGGATGTTGCACTAGTAGTTAGTGTGTGTGTGTTGTGTAGTGTATCATACCATGTTGTTGCAGATGAGTTGAAAAACAGGTGTGTGTGTCGTCAGTGTGTGTGTGTGTAGTAGTCGTAGTGTGTGCATAGTGTGTGTGTGAGTATTGTCTGTAGTGTGGTTGTCTGTAGTGTGTGAGTGTCGTAGTGTGAGTATTGTATTTCAGTGTCATATTCCATGTTGTTATGCTGCGTTTTGAGACTTGAAACGAGTTGTGAGACCATTTGAATCGAGGAGCGTCGGTGAGTGTATTATGATATGTCTTGTTCATGTGTAGTATGTCTGTTAGTATATGTCTTGTTCAAGTATGTTAGTGTATGTATTGTCTTGTTCAGTGTTGTGCAGTATTGTCTTGTTCAGTGTTTGAGTATTGTCTTGTTCAGTGTTATGGAGTTTGTCTTGTTC
The DNA here is from genome assembly GCA_009830355.1 of Cherax destructor. NCBI lineage: Eukaryota > Metazoa > Arthropoda > Malacostraca > Decapoda > Parastacidae > Cherax > Cherax destructor. The sequence continues at coordinate 16,761 of WNWK01033749.1, read as the reverse complement.
AGTGTTGTGCAGTATTGTCTTGTTCAGTGTTATGTGAGTATTGTCTTGTTCAGTGTTGTGCAGTATTGTCTTGTTCAGTGTTGTGGAGTATTGTCTTGTTCAGTGTTGTGGAGTATTGTCTTGTTTGGTTGCAGTGTTGTAGTGTGTGAGTATTGTCTTGTTCAGTGTTGTGGAGTATTGTCTTGTTCAGTGTTGTGGTAGTTATTATGTTGCTTGTTTATTGTTAGTGTGAGTATTGTCTTGTTCAGTGTTGTGCAGTATTGTCTTGTTCAGTGTTGTGAGTATTGTCTTGTTCAGTGTTATGGAGTATTGTCTTGTTCAGTGTTGTGCAGTATTGTCTTGTTCAGTGTTATGTAGTATTGTCTTGTTCAGTGTTATGGAGTATTGTCTTGTTCAGTGTTGTGCAGTATTGTCTTGTTCAGTGTTGTGGAGTATTGTCTTGTTCAGTGTTGTGGTATTGCTTTAGTGTTGTGAGTATTGTCTTGTTCAGTGTTATGTAGTATTGTCTTGTTCAGTGTTATGGAGTATTGTCTTGTTCAGTGTTGTGATTGTCTTGTTCAGTGTTGTATTTTGTCTTGTTCAGTGTTGTGGAGTATTGTCTGTTCAGTGTTGTGAGTTGTCTGTTAGTGTTTAGTATTGTCTTGTTCAGTGTTGTGAGATGTTTTCAGTGTTGTGAGTATTGTCTTGTTCAGTGTTGTGGAGTATTGTCTTGTTTAGTGTCAGTATTGTCTTGTTTATTGTGAGTATTGTCTTGTTTAGTGTTGTAGTATTGTCTGTTAGTGTTGTGTATTGTCTTGTCATGTTGTGGGTATTGTCTTGTTCAGTGTTGTGAGTATTGTCTTGTTCAGTGTTGTGGAGTATTGTCTTGTTCAGTGTTGTGATTTGTCTGTAGTATTGTCTTGTTTAGTGTTGTGATGTCTTGTTTAGTGTTATTGTCTTGTTGTGTTAGTATTTCTGTTAGTGTGTAGTATTGTTTTGTTAGTGTTGTAGTATTGTCTTGTTTAGTGTTGTATATGTATTGTTAGTTGTAGTATTGTCTTGTTTAGTGTTGTGGAGTATTGTCTTGTTTAGTGTTGTGGAGTATTGTCTTGTTTAGTGTTGTGGAGTATTGTCTTGTTCAGTGTTGTGGAGTATTGTCTTGTTCAGTGTTGTGGAGAATTGTCTCAGTGTTGTGGAGAATTGTCTTGTTTAGTGTTGTGGAGTATTGTCTTGTTCAATGTTGTGGAGTATTGTCTTGTTCAATGTTGTGCAGTATTGTCTTGTTCAGTGTTATGGAGTATTGTCTTGTTTAGTGTTGTGCAGTATTGTCTTGTTCAGTATTGTGGAGTATTGTCTTGTTTATTGTTGTGGAGTATTGTCTTGTTCAGTGTTGTGCAGTATTGTCTTGTTTAGTGTTGTGGAGTATTGTCTTGTTCAATGTTGTGCAGTATTGTCTTGTTCAGTGTTGTGCAGTATTGTCTTGTTTAGTGTTGTGGAGTATTGTCTTGTTCAGTGTATACAATACAATACAATTTTATTTCTTTGCTCGTGTACATAGGTTTACATTACAATCATAAATTGAGGTGCAAGGAGAGCCTCTGGCATGCCTTGGCATTAGGGGCAGCTTAATCTAATGGCTTATAGACTATGTACATATTATTTTTTTTTTTTTATATTTTATTTAAAAAGCACAATTCTGTACACAAAAAGCACATACATCAACATGCTCAGTAACAAATAAGGTCATTTTCAATCTCCAAACCAAACACCACATATATAAAGCCAATATAACAGCTACAATGTCCCATTCGTACATGAATAATCAAGAAACAACTGTATAGTTTTGTCTCCTCATAGTATCACGTACCAACAACAAAATACAATAACCTTCAATTACTTAGTATCACAATATAGCCCTATACACTTATCCCCCCCCCTCCCTCGTCAAGAAACAATGCATACACCATAGGTGTTTCCTAACAAGTAAACACATAAAAAGCACAAAAGGTTAAGAATCAATACTTAACAGTGTACATGACATCCTCTCCAAATATATGTACAACAGATCATAACACACTTTTGCAAATAGACATTGGTAAATATCATTACATGGAACAAAAAACACTTCATTTATCGTACAGTTAAGTATAACATATTCCGTCCCATGGGGACCTCTCATTATACACTCAATGGAGTATTGCCTACAGGGAACTCCCTAAACCCCTCACAAAATGCTCATATAGTAATATGCCGGCACAAAATTTATACAGAGACGCCCCCCACAGGTCACGTCCCCAAGGAACTCTGCAGTGTTCACAACACACGTTTCAGTACCCAAATGTTATCATACACACTACTGAACACTATATGAAGGTATGAAGCAATGCTACTAGTGTTCCTGCCCCAGTCATCCTATATTAACATATCGCATTCAAACCCCAATACATAAACCTATGTACACCTTACATGCTCATATTGTTCTAGTATTACAATATGATGGCCACATTATCTCCACTCACCAGTCATACAACACACACATCACATGACACCTCATCCCTGACTCCACAGTGGTCAGGTAACCCAACGTAAAACCCCTTACATGAAACTAATCCCCTCCACCCCCAGGGGTCCTGCAAGTCTCCCACCACACATACCATATCCTACCATGTCCATCGTATCCCGTCATGACATAAGGCATAGTCGTTCCGTCTCCCACAACCCACCATCCTCTAAAAACCCCACTCTCATACCCCTCTATAACTTATCTACCTATAAACCCTCGCACACTGCAACACTTCCCCCTTCCCAGCCCTTACACACTCCTCACTTTCATACGCCCCACCCATCCCCGATGTCGAGCCCTTTCAGTCTAAGCATTCAATAAACCTCCCACAACCATGTTCTTATAATTCTCCGAAAAGCTGTTTCCATCTATTCCCATACACCACTCTATTCCTACACTTGGTTCTATACATATTTCCCGCCACCCCCTGATCCGCTCCCTCCCACCGTTTCCCGTAAACGCCATGACACACATACAAAATCTACCATTAAATACGCTAGGCTTCTGCGCACTTGTTGACTCACTCCTTATATCCAGACTCATAGCCCTTAATACTACAATTCCTCCCCCATGTACCGCAAAACCCGTCCCATCCATTCCCTCATCTGCCCCAAACTATCGCAGAAATACAGTACATGCCACACCGTTTCCTCCAATCCACACCTACTACAACACCCATCCCTTACCATTCCCATCCGAAATAGCAGAGCCTTCGAGGCCACTGCCCCCTGTAAAAACCGATACATAAATTCCCTATCCCTAGCAGTTATTCGCAGACTCTTGAACCCCTTCCATATCAATCCCCAATCATACACAGGGTACTCTGCCACACCTACTAACACCTGGCTTACTCCCCCCACCCTCTCCATCGCACTCGCCGCTAATTATGCGGCTGCCTCATAACCACCAGACATCGCAAAGATCCCAACACTGTCGCAACGCCGCTCCTGCCCACCATCTTTGCACCTCATTCTCCACCCACCCTACACAAGTTCCATGCTCTCCCCCCCATCGCACCATACATCGTTTCACATACAGGCACATCAATCTACGTTCAACACTTATGAGTCCTAGCCCGCCCAACTCCACCCTGCTCCTAACCACCTCCTTTCTAATCCAATGCTTACCTGCCGCCCACACATACCTAAAAACCTTTAGCTCCATCCCACGCACATCCGTTTGCAATAGAGGAAAAATCGCACCCACATGCCATAACTTGCTGTATATTAACGTATTCACAGCTAGCACACGTTGCTGTAGTGTAAGGTCCCCTGCCCTCCAACCCTCTAACCTAGTCACTGCTGCTTTCACGACCCTCCCCGAATTTACAGTCCTAGCCAACTTACTGTCACACATATACATTATACCACATATTCTTATGGCCTCTTCAATAACCCACCCATACCTCGCCCCCAACCTCCCACCCACCCATCTACCCACCTCCAACAGTCGTGACTTTGCACAATTAATACGCATCCCCGTTGCTCCACAAAACCCTTGTAAAATCCTAGCAATATTGTCAAGACCCTTCTCCGTGCTCACCAAAATTGTGGTATCATCCACATACCCTACTATTCTAGGCCCCTCCCCCACCACCCTAGTCCCTCTCCCTACTCCTTCCTCCATCAACCTATAAAAAGGGTCCTGCATACAGGCAAACAAAATCTGTGACAGAGGACATCCCTGTCTCAGACCCCTACCCATTCCCACTTTTCTACCCAGTCTCCCATTTACCTGCACCTGAATACCTGCCTCACTATACAACGTCTCAACCCAAGTTACCACTTCCTCCCCAAACCCCTGCTTCCTCATGATTTCATACAAAGCCACTCTCTCAACACTATCATAAGCCCCCTTCCAATCCAGCGCCAACACCCCCCCTTCCGTCTCACAATCTATAAAATCCTTTATACGCTCATGACCTTGAATCATACTACGCCCCGGGATTCCACACTGTCCTTCCACAATCACTCAGTGTATCACACGCTTTATCCTATTCCCTAATATCTTCGCAAAAATCTTATAATCCGCGTTCATCAACACAATCGGCCTATAATTACTCATTGCCTGTATCTCCTTTCCCTTCTTCACCAACACTACCACTCCCACGCCCTGCTCCTTGCCCATTTTACCTCTTTGCTTCATGGTGTTCATCAACCTAACAAGACAACCCCTCAACACATCCCAATGTTCCCTATAAAATTCATTCACAATACCATCCATACCTGGCGCCTTACCCTTACTCATTCCATTCACTGCCTCCCACACTTCCACCTCCATAATCTGCCCCTCCATTTCCTCCCTATCTTCCTTACTCACTATCTCATGTATTCCATCCAGTATAACATTCCTCTCACACTTTCCCCCTAACACACTCCGCATATGTCCCTCAAAATATTTATCCACATACAATCCAATCGCTTCAGTTGTTCTAATCCTCTGCCCCGAGACGTAACTTTCGAACCCTTCCTCTACAACCATACAATCCACAGTTGTCGCATCTCTCCTCATTCTACATTTACCCAAGACATACTTTGAAGGTCTATCACCCCACAATACATCCTCCATTCGTGCTCTCACCCGATACCCATTGAATCTTTCATTCTGCAATTCCTTCAATTTATCCCTCAAATTCAATATTTCCTGCATGTTTTGACGGCCCCCCCTTTCATAACAACTATTCAATTGCCCCTCCAGGTATTTTTGTAGCCCATACCTCCAACACGCCTCCTCCCTCCCCAACTTCATATGATACTCACAAATGCCCACCTTAGCACAATTCTCCCACCAGCCTATCACGTCCTCTATATCCTTACCCCGTTCCCAAAATTCAAGCCACCATGACGCAAAACTTATCCTCCTGTCCTCCCCAACCAATAAACTGGAGTTTAACTTCCAATACCCTTTATACATTTTCGCCACTCCTTCCCAATGCACCTCCGCTAGAACTGCACGATGATCCGAGAAACCCACGTCCATCGTTTGCACCCTACCTACTCTCACCCCCTTGTCACATACAGTCTATCCAATCTAGCCTCATACCCTGTCTCACAAAAGTGTGCTCCACCATGTCCCCACCCCTACCACATATCTTAAACCCACACAATTCAATAAATCCCTTAAAGCTGCTAACACACAACCCCCGAGGCTCCACGTCCTTGTTTCGGATTACACAATTAAAATCCCCCCAACTATAGCCACCTCAGCCAAGCCCCCAAAGCATATATCAAATAATCATTAACAAAATCTATCTTAACCTGTCGGACTGTTCTGCTGGCATATAGACTCCCACGAAACTAACTCTCACACCACTCCACTCCCCATCCACCTTCACACCCCTACCTCCCCCCCACTCTTCCCATGCCAATAAAGTAAAAGGGCTCGACATCTGTATAATCACTGCCACTCCACCCTTTAACCTCTCCAATGATCCAGCAAACACATGGTACCCATTCAATCGTAACTCACTTCCACACCTAAAATTTTGCTCCTGAATAAATCCCACTTGCACACCAAGTCGTCGTAGAGTCCCCTCAACCCACCTCCTCTTCACTTCTGCCCTTAACCCATTCACATTAATTGTTACACACTGGAAAATAAATGCGTTGGTTTGCCCTTCGGCCTCTGTGGCAGCGGTGCTGCAGACAATCCCTTACTCCCACTCTTAGTAACACTTTTCCCTCCCTTAATACTGTTCTTACCACCCGCCGTTCCTTGTAACTTTTCAGTCTTAAGCTGCGCCGCTGTCACTAAAGGTTTCTTACATGCCTTCTGTGCAGGGGTTGAGATGTCATCACTATCAGAGGCTGTACCCGCTCTCTTTCGTGAGCCACTCACCACATCCATACCCTCACAACTTTCACTCTGATGTATTTCTACACTGACAGTCTTGCTCACCAAGGCCGGACAACCCAACCCATCACACCCTGGTCAGCCCTTACTCTGACCTCCTCCCGCACCTCTATCATCACCCTCACTCGGCACTAACAAAGGGTCATTCAATATGTCCTGCAACACCTCAGCCAATGGCAGATCCATACATCCTTCCAATGTTTGCTCCACCTCTTCCACCGTCACGGGTCGCTCCACCTCTTCCACCGTCACGGGTCGCTCCACCTGTGCCACTGTTGGTAACTTGTGACAGGGCTCCTCCACGCCCCCAACGATGTCGCTCCACAATTTTGATGTCTGCTCCTCTTTTTGTACCGGACGGTCCTTCCCATGCTCACCGTCATCATCCCTCACTCGCCCACCAACTGCACCTATGCCTGGTTTCGTCCCACCTCTTCTCATACAGTCTGCCGCAACATGGTCATAAGCACCACATATACGGCATGTACGTCGTTGCCCCATATACGTTACGTACACCTGTGTACGAAATTCCGTCAGGACCACATAGGACGGTATGGGGTGTCTTAGCGTCATTTTTAACGAGAATGAGGCCTCTGGAAGGCCCTCCAAGGGCCCCTCGGTCCATCTACCAGCCTTTGCCATATGTACAATTCCATATGCACTAAATACCTTGCTGATATCCGCCTGGTCCGTTTCAACGGAACATTCCGTACCCTACAAAAGTGTACATCGGGATACGTCCTTCAGACGTACCTGTAGAGTCGAATTCACAGTGTAGATCTTATCCTGATGTTTATCAACTAGGTTCTCATAAGCCGTCGCCGTCAGTAGTTTAACAAAGACTCTGTTTACCCCATTCAATGCCACACCGTAGAGATCAGCCGTGTCAATATCGTATACATCTCGTAGTATCAATGGTAAAACAGTGGCCACAGTCGCTGGTTGCAGTGCCCCAACCACCATATCTATACACACAGTGTTGATCCTCCTTCTGTTGGCTGCCGCCATGTTGGTGAAAACAAAGTTGTCCAAAGTTGCCGCCAGGGGACAGAGCTCAGTGCAGCACACCCGTACGCCTCAAGAGCCGGGTGGCGAATACATATTATTAGAGTAATTGATTGAGATTGTATTGTTAGATCGTTTAAATTATGATATGATGATAATACATTGTTCATTACAAAATGATGATAGAGATTGTAACTAGTGTTTAGTAGGATGGAACATAATAGTAAAAATTAAAGGATCTTAATGAAAATAACATTGAGCATTTTGAGAGTAATTTACAGTTTGAGTATTTAGTTTAGGGTGAGTAGGTGGTTTTTGAGAAGAGTCTTAAATTGATTTTCAGCCAAGGTTATTTTAGCATTTCCTGGTAATGAGTTCCAAATTCTGGGGCCCTTTATGTGCATAGAATTCTTACATAGGTTGCTATGCACACGGGATACATCAAAAAGTGATCTGTATCTTGTGTTATGGTTATGGTCATGAAGAGAATTTTGAGTGGAGGGTTTATATTAGAATGTAGAGTTCTATGTATGTAGTAGGCACAAGAATAAGTGTGAATGTTCTTTATGGTGAGTAGTTTTAGGCTTTTGAATATTGGTGGAGTATGCTGTCTAGAGTGGGAATTTGTTATCATTCTGACTGCAGTCTTTTGCTGGGTTATGAGTGGTCTAAGGTGATTAATGTTGTTGATCCCTATGCACAGATTCCATAAGTGAGATAAGGGTAGATGAGCGAGTGGTATAGTGCAAGGAGAGATGATTGAGGCACATAGTAGCGTATCTTAGATAATATGCCTACTGTCTTTGAGATTTTCTTGGAAATTTGTTGTATGTGTGTTTGGAATTTAAGGCTACTGTCAATGTGGATTCCTAGGAATTTTCCCACTGTAAGTCTTGTGATGGGTGAACCGTTGAGTGTTATGTTAAGTGGAACATTTGTAACTCTGTTTCCAAACTGTATAAAGTAGGTCTTGTCAGTATTGAGAGTAAGTTTATTAGCCGTCATCCATGTTGATATTTTCTGTAATTCGGCATTAACAGTGTTGGCCAGAATGACTGGATTTGGGTGAGAGAAGACATATGTTGTGTCATCTGCAAATAATATGGGTTTGAGTAGTTGTGATGCATTAGGTGGGTCATTGATGTAAATGAGGAATAAGAGTGGACCCAGTACACTTCCTTGAGGGACTCCGACTGTAATTTGCTGTGTGGAAGAGTTCGCTCCATTTGTGTACACGTATTGGCTTCTGTTACTGAGGTATGACTTTTTGTGTAGTTGAGTGAGTGTCCTCTTATACCATAGTGTGCTAGATTTGTAAGCAGTAAATCATGGTCGACTGTATCAAAAGCTTTGCGTAGATCAATGAAGATTCCCAGTGGGACTTCTTTCTTCTCAAGTGCGGTGTATATTAACTCTAGCATGTGTATAATAACATCGTTTGTGCTCTTGTTGGTCCTGAAACCAAATTTTTTTTTTTTTTATATTTTATTAATCAAAACAGTGACAATACAAAATGAAATATAACGGTACAACACCAAATACTTCAAAATTCAAAATAATATAATTATCTTAAGACTACTGTATAAAAATAACCTAAGGTTGTCATCAAACTAAACAAAAAAAGAAACCACCTAAATATGTAAGTGCCATGATGCGGACACTTACCCTACAGAAATATGAATACATTGGACAATATGTACATAAACACTGAACACAGCTACCTGCATAATAAATCAAAACCAATACAATACTTGTGGCATATGTACAGCAACCTAACAATTATAACATCATTCATGTTTTTTATTATTATAATACTATGGCATCAAACCATGTTAATAACACATTAAGGACATCAAAATGCTAACGGTACTAATCACAATTAAGACAAACAATATACGGTTCACAGCTTTCACCATCAACCTAAATAGAAAACTAAACCTAACAATGTAAGAACCGTGAAGCTTTACCCTACACCGTAAATAAACAACAAATTAAACATGTTATGGCACACCTGTAACCTGTCGTCCAATGGACTGAGACACGCACATTCACGCCAATTCACGCTGAGGCCAAAATAGTACTAAACACGCTCTTGAGTACAAAAACACCCAACCTTACCCTAAACACCTTTCTTCCCTAATACTCCAACCTATAACCTTTAAGCCAGTAATTACTTGCGACCAACAAAAGTACAACATAATGATCGTTCTAAGTCGCATAAGTTCAAGACCTGTTTAGACATGTGATTGCAAAAACTTGCCTCATCACCACACAATACAATATATGTCCACCTGACCTGTCTGCTGGACGACACGTGTTGACGCCCTATCAGGTGACACCGGAGAGAAAGTACATAACCCTAGCCATGTCACCCGCCGTCACCCCCCCTGTCCCGACACTCCTGACCATACCCCTTTTCCAACCAGCCCTTTAATGAGGTACTCCCCTCCCCCTCACTCCCCCAACAGAATACCTATAGTCAAGTCCCTATAACCCTGAGAGAAAGCTTTACACCATGTCCCCGCATATATAACCTGATTTCTACACTTAGACCTATATATACCTGCTGCCAACGCTCGGATACGCTGTGCTCCGGGAGCCTCCCGCATTACCCACACAATATGTATATACTCGACCACCAAGTAAACTACCGCCCTACCCACGTCCTCTGGAAAAGCCCCCACGTCCAAACACAAAGCCCTCAGAGTCATCAAGCCCCCCGCTCCCACCCTCCGTAAAACCCCACTAAACCACTCCCTGACCCCCACCAACTTATCACAGAAATACAGAGAATGATACGCCGTGTCCAGGACCCCACATGATCCACACAACCCATCCCTAATAATGCCCATTCTAAACAACTGTGCACACGTCGCTAAAATACCCAATAAAAACCTATAACCTGTTTCACGCACTCTTGGTGGTATTCGCAACTTCTTCATCCAACGCCACTTTAACTTCCAATTATACATAGGATAAATACCTGCACCCTGCACCACACCTCCCCTTCCCCCCACTCTATCCAACACACCTACTTTAACCCTCCCAGGCTCCCTAACTACAAGGAGGAACCTCAACATAGCCTCACATCTCAACAGATCCCTACCCCGCCACCACCTACGTACCTCCTGCATGACCCCATTTACCCTCCTGCCCCCTGGACCCCCACCTACCACATATTCTTGCTTAACAAAAATACTTTGAAGCCTGGTACGTAGCGGTATCAACCCCAACCCCCCCAACCCCAACCCAGTAGTCACCACCTCCCTACCTAACCAATGCCTCCCATGACTCCAAATATAACGAAAACCCTCCCAAGCAACCTCTCTACATCACACTCCGGAGAGGATATACAGCAGCAACAAACCATATGTTGCTATATACTAAAACATTTACCACCACCGCCCTTTGTAACAGTGTTACTTCTGTAGACCTAATGCCTCCCAACCTATCTATAGCTCTGTCCACCACCGCCACGAATTCATTCTCTTGCCAATTCCCTATCATGACTGAATATCACCCCAAATTTTAATCCTATCGACGCACTTCCAACCGCTCCTACTGTCCAACGTCCCTCCCACCCATGCACCTACTTCCAACAAACTTGACTTACCTCTATTCACCCTCATACCCGTCGCTTCCCCAAAATACCCACAATCCTATTCACATGTAATAAGCCCTCACTACTACCCACCAAGACGGTTGTATCATCGACATAACCCACTATGCCCGACTCACAACCCCTACCCACCTCCCCATCCCAAACCCCTTCCCTAACCAGTCTATAGAAAGGATCCTGCATACACTAAACAGGATTTGCGACAGAGGACAACCCTGCCGCAAACCCTTTCATAACTCACCTGAACCCCCAGCTTCCCATTTACCTGGACCCTTGCCAAAGCCCGGTCATATAAAGTCCTAACCCACCCCACGATTTCTTCCCAAACCCCAACCCTAACAAAACCCCATACAAAAATTCCCTATCTACGCTATCATATGCAGTCTCCCAATCTAAACCTAGCACCCTCCTCCCTCTTGTTATTCACAAACTCCCTAATCCTTCTATGCCCAGTCCTTATGCTTCGCCCCGGCACACCAAGTTGCCCATCATCTAAAACCTTCTCCAACACCCTCTTTATTCGATTCGCCAGAATTTTAGCAAAGATCTTATAATCCGAGCATAACAACGTTATAGCTCTATAGCCCTTCATCCTATCACCGTCCTTCCCCTTCGGTACCATCACTACCACCCTGTCCTTTGCTCTTCCTCCAAATATCCCTATCCTTCATTTGATTAAAGATCTGCACTAAAACATCCTTTAACACCTCCCAATGTAACACGAAAAAATCTCCCGGTAAACCATCCACCCCAGGTGCCTTTCCCAACCTTAATCCCTGCACTGCCTGCCATACTTCCGCCTCTGTTATACGTCCTCCTAACCCTTCCTATCCTCCTCCTCAGACGTTCCTGTATCCTCCAAAATGATCCTTCGACTTGCCTCACTCCCAACCACTCTCCTAAACTTTTGCTGAAACCAACATCCTGCATACCCACACATGCCATCAGTTGTTCTTAACACCTGCCCTTTCTGATACCCTCCCATATCTTCTTCAACCTTCAACGACGAGATAATCATACCCTTCCTCCTTTTCCTAAACCTCTTCAAAACAGTGCCCGAGGGCCTATCTCCCCATAAAACCTCATCCAATTGACACCTGACCCTGACCGCATGAAATCTATCATTTTGTATGTCCCTTAACCTCCCACGTAGCATACTAATTTCTGCCTGATGCCCCCTCCTCCCCTCCCCTACATAACAAGACCTTAGCTGACTTTCTAAATAACGTTGCAGACCATACCTATAACCTGCCTCCTCCACTCCGGCCCTCCTATAATAATCCCTCACCGCCTCCTTCGCTTGTGACGACCACCACCTCACCTCATCCTCATCCTCTGCCCCTTCCCCACACCCTTCCCCACCAGTCCCAAAAGCATCCCTATCCCCATCCTCTGTAACAAACGAACATTCAATTTCCAATGACCCGGATATATCTTGACAGCCCCAACCCAGCTCAACACCGCCACTACACCACGGTGATCAGAGAACCCAACATCTAGAAGACGCACTTCTCCTACACTTATACCTGATGCTACATAAACCCTATCTAGTCGTGCCGCATATCCTCTCCTAAAAAAAGTGTGCTCCACCAAAGCATCCCTTCCAACAACCACATCCTTGACTCCCACCGCCCCCAACACATCCCTCAAAACTGCTAGTTCACAACCCGAGCCCCGAGGCTCTACGTCACGCTTCCGAATAATACAGTTCCAATCACCTGCTATTATTACCACCTCAGGTAAGCCCCTTAAAGCGTAAACTAAAAAATCGCGCACAAAATCTTCCTTCACACTCCGTACATTGGTAGCAGGCATATAAACCCCAATAAAACTAACAGGTATGTCTCCCCATACCCCATCAACCCTCACAATCCTCCCATCCCCTACCTCCTCCCAAGACCTCATACTAAAAGGGCTGGTCTCCCTAATTCCCACCAACACCCCACCCTTGAGATTCACTGTACTCCCCGTGTATAAATTATAACCCTTTAGCAACAATTCCCTACCACACTTAAAATTGTGTTCCTGTAAGAAGCATACGTCAATCCCTTCTCTCCTTAAAGTCGCTTCCACCCATAACCTTTTAACCTCTGCCCGAAGGCCATTAACGTTCATACAGAGACACTTGAAGGTTTCATTGGAGGCTTCCCACGATGCTTCACCAATCTAGACCCACCTAGCTTCATCCCTAGTCCTCCCCCACCATTACCCCCTCCCTCTCCACCCGTGACTTTACCCTTAACCCCGCCTTTCCCGCCCTTAGCCACATCCGCGCATAATTTCTTGCTGGTTCTCTGAGCTGGCGTCAACACGTCATCCTCCACTGATCTACTGGATCTCTTGCGGGATCCCTCCGCTACCTCCATCACCTCACCAGCCTCCTCACCACTCACATCCGACACGCCCCTATGTACCTCAGCCTCAACCACACACACCTGCACCTGATCATCCATACCATTACCTGCCTCCATACTTACACGCCCATTCAGCACTTCACCTGGCGTTGCCACCATCTCCGGTAAGGTACCCTCCACATAGTCGTCTACCACCGACTCCGGGCTATCTAGCATCTTCTGTAAATCATCCAAAAGAGGTCCAGATAAGTCAACCAATACGTCATCCTCCCTCTGCACCTCACGATCCTGGGAGCCACGATCCTCATCCGGCTGCGTCACCGGTGGCAGTGATACAACCACCTCCGCCTCTTCCTCCACGACGTCACTCCACTTGCCACTACTAATCAGCTCACCCGTCGCTGCTGGCTCCTGTTGATGTACAGCCTCATCCTGCAATGTCGTCTCCCCTTGACCCTGCGTCGTTGCACCATGTTGTCGCTGGGTTGGTATCCCCCATCGATCACACGCCAGTGCCATATGCCCCGGTTGCCCACATAGCCTACACGTTCGCACCTGCCCCATGTACGTAACATAGACTTGAGTACGGAATTCTGGCAGGAGAACATACGAAGGTATTGGTCTCCTCAATGTCATCTTGAGACTGACCGACCCTTCCGGCATACCAGCATAGGCCCCCTGGGTCCACCTCCCGATGTTAGCGGCATGTATCACTCCATATGCCTGAAAGACCCTCTTCACATCAACAGCATCGGCTTCAAATGGCAAATTACGTACTCTAATCCAAACGTACGTAGCCGACACGTCCCTTAACCTCATCTCCAAGCCTTCACGAACGACCATTCGCTTGTCCTGGTAAGTGTCAACCACTCGTTCATATGCTCCACTTGTCACAAATTTCACAAATACCCTAGAGGCTCCATTTAGTGCTACTCCATATAAATCTTCCGTGGGTATTCCATAAGCGTCCCGAATTATGGCAGGCAATAATACTTCTGCATTGGACGGTAGACAGCTCCCACCAGCACTTCAATACACACAGTGTTTATCCGCCTCCGGTACGTCGCCGCCATATTGAAACTAAGGTTGTGGCCACTGTCCACCAGAGACCCTTGCCAGCACACCTGCACACGACCAAGGTCGGGCAGCGAATGTAAACCAAATTGACAGGAGTTGAGTACGTTGTGTGAGACGAGGTAAGAATAGATCTGTCTATAAATTAATTTTCAAAGATTTTAGAGAGCAGTGTTAAATTAGATATTGGTCTATAATTATTCAAGTCTGTTTGATCACCTCCTTTATGGATCAGGGTGACCCTGTTGTGCAGTTTTGTCTTGTTCAGTGTTGTGAAGTATTGTCTTGTTCAGTGTTGTGGAGTATTGTCTTGTTCAGCGTTGTGCAGTATTGTCTTGTTCAGTTTTGTGGAGTATTGTCTTGTTCAGTGTTGAGCAATATTGTCTTGTTCAGTGTTGTGCAGTATTGTCTTGTTCAGTGTTGTGCAGTATTGTCTTGTTCAGTGTTGTGCAGTATTGTCTTGTTCATTGTTGTGAAGTATTGTCTTGTTCAGTGTTGTGCAGTATTGTCTTGTTCAGTGTTGTGCAGTATTGTCTTGTTCAGTGTTGTGAAGTATTGTCTTGTTCAGTGTTGTGCAGTATTGTCTTGTTCAGTGTTGTGCAGTATTGTATTGTTCAGTGTTGTGCAGTATTGTCTTGTTCAGTGTTGTGGAGTATTGTCTTGTTCAGTGTTGTGCAGTATTGTCTTGTTCAGTGTTGTGAAGTATTGTCTTGTTCAGTGTTGTGCAGTATTGTCTTGTTCAGTGTTGTGGAGTATTGTCTTGTTCAGTGTTGTGCAGTATTGTCTTGTTCAGTGTTGTGGAGTATTGTCTTGTTCAATGTTGTGCAGTATTGTCTTGTTCAGTGTTGTGCAGTATTGTCTTGTTCAGTGTTGTGGAGTATTGTCTTAGTGTTGTGCAGTATTGTCTCAGTGTTGTTCAGTATTGTCTCAGTGTTGTGCAGTATTGTCTTGTTTAGTGTTGTGGAGTATTTTCTTGTTCAGTGCTGTGCAGTATTGTCTCAGTGTTGTGGAGTATTGTCTCAGTGTTGTGGAGTATTGTCTCAGTGTTGTGGAGTATTGTCTTAGTGTTGTGGAGTATTGTCTCAGTGTTGTGGAGTATTGTCTCAGTGTTGTGGAGTATTGTCTTGTTCAGTATTGTGGAGTATTGTCTCAGTGTTGTGGAGTATTGTCTTGTTCAGTGTTGTGGAGTATTGTCTTGTTCAGTGTTGTGGAGTATTGTCTTGTTCAGTGTTGTGGAGTATTGTCTTGTTCAGTGTTGTGGAGTATTGTCTTGTTCAGTGTTGTGGAGTATTGTCTTAGTGTTGTGCAGTATTGTCTTGTTCAGTGTTGTGGATTATTGTCTCAGTGTTGCAGAGTATTGTCTCAGTGTTGTGGAGTTTTGTCTCAGTGTTGCAGAGTATTGTCTCAGTGTTGTGGAGTTTTGTCTCAGTATTGCACAGTATTGTCTCAGTGTTGCAGAGTATTGTCTCAGTGTTGCAGAGTATTGTCTCAGTGTTGCAGAGTATTGTCTCAGTGTTGTGGAGTTTTGTCTCAGTGTTGCAGAGTATTGTCTCAGTGTTGCAGAGTATTGTCTCAGTGTTGCAGAGTATTGTCTCAGTGTTGATGAATAAGACATATGTGCAACAATTGGGTATCTGTTTTGAGGAAACGTATCGTCTACGCATTGGGCTTCTCTAGTCAAATACTGAAGAGAATAAACACTGAGACAACAGCAGTAGTAGAGAGGTAAAGATGATGTGGTGAGTCCATCAACCTCTAAGGAGGTCTTGAGGTGGTCGAAGAAGAGTTCAGCTCCAAAGGCAAAGCCTTGAGGAACACTGCAGTAAGTATACTGGAACATGCTAAACAAGTGCCTCTGGAATCCAACCCTTCTCACTCATAACTGTGGTTAAGAAATGAAGTAGATGTCCTCTGTACTAAGATACCGTTATATTGTTGTGTCCGACAGGTATAATAATGAAAATGGCATTCAATACCACTATACATTATGTACATTGTGGTATACAATACCATTATATATTATGTACATTGTGGTATACAATACAACGGTGTCTTTGTATAGAGGACATCTTCCACAATTTCATTTCTTACACACTAGTCTTTTTCTTCTGCTGATCAACTGTCAGTTGCTGCTTCCTGGAAGCGAGTAGGTCAGCAGGTCTTAATTTCCTTCCTTTACACATCATGTCAAGCCATCTTCATCTCTTCTAAGATCCACTGCTTGCAAGTAACACACCATGCACCGTGCCTTGCAAGTAACACACCATGCATCGTGAGTTGCAACACTGCATGCATCGTGCCTTGCAAGTAACACT
>WNWK01033748.1:0-20929 GCA_009830355.1 Cherax destructor | reverse complement strand
ATATATATATATATATATAAACTATGTATGTACAGGAAGAGAGAAAAGAGAGAGACTTCAAATGATTAAAAAAAATAACATCAATATGAGGAGGGGAACTGTGGAAAAGAGGAAATACGAGTAATGGAAGAATTAGATGGAACAAAGACGGGAAAATATGGGATAGGGAGATCAAGTGAGGTGGAAGGATAAAGGGATACAGGAAGGGAGAGAAAGCTAAATGAATTAACCACGCCAGGCTGAAGTACAAGGGAAAGCCTGGCAACTCATGAAAGCACCTGGGAGTACATTTGAATACATGTGATCACCTGGGAGTACATGGGAGCACCTGGGTACATGAGAGAACCTGCCAGTACAGTGGAACATACGTGTTAACCTGGGAGTACATAGGAGAACCTGGCAGTACCTGGGAGAACCTGGCAGTACCTGGGAGCATAAGAGTATAAATTGGAGTAGATGGAATTACACGAGAAAGATACAAAGGACTCCCAGGCTATCTACTATCTAGATAACTAAACCGAATAGAGTATAGCAGAAGGCTCTCCCCCCATCCTCCACTACCTCCGACAAACTGCCGGTTTGGCTCTAAATTTTCCTCTGTCCAGATTATTGAACAGAAGACGCGTATTACAGAGCAAATTCTTATTAATGCAACGTTTCGCTCTGTATAGAGTCTTATCAAGTCACGACTCGATAAAGCTCTACACAAAACGAAACGTTGCCTCAGTGAAAGCTGGGTCTGGAAAATTAGAAATAAATGACCAAATAATATTCAGGAGTGGGAGGAAGGCAGTGAGTGGTAGGGAGGAAGGAAATGAGTGGGAGGAAGGCAGTGAGTGGGAGGGAGGAAAGGAGTGGGTGGGAGGCAATGAGTGGGAGAGAGACAATGAGTGGGAGAGAGACAATGAGTGGGAGAGAGACAATGAGTGGAAGAGAGACAATGAGTGGGAGAGAGACAATGAGTGGGAGAGAGGCAATGAGTGGGAGAGGCAACGAGTGTGAGGGAGACAATGAGTGAGAGAGAGGCAATGAGTGGGAGAGAGGCAATGAGTGGGAGAGAGGCAATGAGTGGGAGAGAGGCAATGAGTGGGAGAGAGGCAATGAGTGGGAGAGAGGCAATGAGTGGGAGAGAGGGGGCAATGAGTGGGAGAGATAAGGACAGCAATACACGGGATTAAATGGGGAAGACATAAACCAGAATACTTGATAGCTCACACCAAGGAGATGTGCTGAGAGCCACTGTCGACCTCCAACCTAGATTAAGAACTATCCTGTATTATCTGTCTGTACAAGTCAAGGATAGAAAAGCGGAAGGTTCTCTCCCTCTTACTCTCTCCCCCTCCCTTCCTTCTCTCCGGTCACTGCTCGCATGAGATTCAGGGATAAAAAAATATTGCCATACCAGATTGGGAGGAAAAAATAGGACTAGAATTTACGGGAGATGGAAATGGATGGAAGGAATGAGTTACAAGTACATCTGCGTAATTATTATTGTTTGCGTCGTAACTACTTGTGTTACTACTTTGTTGTCACTCAGAGAGATGTGTGCTTAAAGACGTTCTACTTTCGACTACATCAAGCTCTATTGTGACTACTACACTCATCTACTTCTGCCACTGCTGTCTTAAAAGTAAAGAAGGGAGAGAGAGAAAGAGAGAGAGAGAGAGAGAGAGAGAGAGAGAGAGAGAGAGAGAGAAAGAGAGAGAAGAGAAGAGAGAGAAGAGAAGAGAGAGACAGACAGAGACAGACAGAGACAGACAGAGACAGACAGAGACAGACAGAGACAGACAGAGACAGACAGAGACAGACAGAGACAGACAGAGACAGACAGAGACAGACAGAGACAGACAGACAGACAGACAGACAGACAGACAGACAGACAGACAGACAGACAGACAGACAGACACAGATAGAGAGGGAGAGAGAGACTACACACCTCAGACTTGGCCAAAAAGAGACATTCTGGTGGCGCTCCAATTTATTTATCGTTGTCTTCCGTCTCCTCCTCCTCCTCCTTTCCTTATTCATCTCATGCTCCCCACTTTTTTCTTCTCCACTGTCGTCTCCCTCTTCCTCTCTTTCTATCCATCCTTAAACAACGAGGGAAAAAAGCAGAAGATTTCAAGATGAAAGCAGGGTAGTGATGGCACGGGGGCCGCTAGCACCAACAGCCTGCTTGCCAAGACCGTCAACAAGGAGGTAGTAAAGCCTGTGTAGAACACAGGTACAATTTACCTCCTCGTCTCCTCTTCCTCTCTTTCATTCTACTGTGCATATAAAACATCCATTTGCTTTTGTATTTCATATTTTTCCACCATTTTTTGAATCCTTATTTCATAATATATTACTATTGTTGAAAATGGTATAAAAATGGTATAAAATACTGATGAAACGTCTCACCTACACAGTGAGCTTCTATAGTCAAATACAAAGGCAACAGTAGAAATGAAATAAAGATAATATAATCAGTCCATCAACCTTGGAGAAAAAGTATTTGAGGTGTTGAGTCCCTCAGCCTGGAGAAGAGTTCAACTCCATTATCAGGAACGATCATGGAGTTGAATTCTTCTCCAGGCTGTGGGACTCACCACCTCAAATATTTTGTCTCCAAGGTTGATGGACTGATTACATTATCTTTATTTCATAAATACTTCTGCCTTTGAATCTGACTGAAGAAGTCTACTGTGTAGGTGAGACGTTTCGTCAATAAAGATACCCAACTGTTGCACATGTGTCTTAATCTTCAATATATTGCTATATTTATCATTGATATTCTCCTTCATCTTTCTAATGGACACAATATACATGTTTATATTTTGTTCTCTTCCCTTTACCGCCTTTTATTCCCTTCTTCGCGTTTATTTTTTAATTTTGTTTCCTTCCGTCCCTCTTTACTCTCTCTCTCTCTCTCTCTCTCTCTCTCTCTCTTACTGTCTGTGTCTCATTTATTCTCTCTCTCTTTATTACACACTTTTAAAATACTCAAGGCCCCATTGCTTCTTATTATTATCTTTCTTTTTCGTCTTTTTTTATATTTTTTTCTTTTTTTCCTCTTTTTCTCCTTCCTCCTCCTCCTCCTCCTTTCCCTCATTGTTTTTATTTCCTTCCCCTTTATTTTCTTTCGCCCTCTTACAGCCTCGTGGTTTCCCTCTTATCTCCCCCTTAACCCCCTTTCCCCTCGTCTTATCTTCTTCCACCTCTTCACGCACTTATCTTCCCGGCTCCTTACACCCCATTTATCAGCGTGATTCTCATACACTCGATTTATCCCACTTTCACTGCATTATTTACGGAAGTCGAGGGATCTTGCCCGAAAGCCGACAGATTTATAACACAATCGACGGCTCTGTAAACCAGCCGACAGATCTTAAATAAAGCCAACGGATTTATAACACACTCGTCGGCTTTATAAATAGGGCGACATATCTAAATTAAATAAAGCCGACGGATCTAAATTTAATTAAGATGATAGATCTAAATTTAACAAAGCTGGCAGATCTAAATTTAACAAAGCTGACAAATCTAAATTTAACAAAGCTGACAGATCTAAATTTACCAAAGCTGGCAGATCTAAATTTTACAAAGCTGGCAGATCTAAATTTAACAAAGCTGACAGATCTAAATTTAACAAAGCTGACAGATCTAAATTTAACAAAGCTGACAGATCTAAATTTAACAAAGCTGACAGATCTAAATTTAACAAAGCTGACAGATCTAAATTTAACAAGCTGACAGATCTAAATTTAACAAAGCTGACAGATCTAAATTTAACAAAGCTGACAGATCTAAATTTAACAAGGTTGACAGATCTAAATTTAACAAAGTTGGCAGATCTAAATTTAACAAGGTTGACAGATCTAAATTTAACAAAGTTGACAGATCTAAATTTAACAAAGCTGACAGATCTAAATTTAACAAAGCTGACAGATCTAAATTTAACAAAGCTGACAGATCTAAATTTAACAAAGCTGACAGATCTAAATTTAACAAAGCTGACAGATTTAAAGTTACAAAGCTGACAGGTCTAAATTTAACAAAGCTGACAGATCTAAATTTAACAAAGCTGACAGATCTAAACTTAATAGAACTGACAGATCTGAATTTAACAAAGCTGACAGATCTAAATTTAACAAAGCTGACAGATCTAAATTTAACAAAGCTGACAGATTTAAAGTTACAAAGCTGACAGGTCTAAATTTAAAAGCTGGCAGATCTAAATTACAACTGACAGATCTAAATTTAACAAAGCTGACAGATCTAAATTTAACAAAGCTGACAGATCTAAATTTAACAAAGCTGACAGATCTAAATTTAACAAAGCTAAGATTTAATTACAAAGCTGACAGGTCTAAATTTAACAAAGCTGACAGATCTAAATTTAACAAAGCTGACAGATCTAAACTTAATAGAACTGACAGATCTGAATTTAACAAAGCTGACAGATCTAAATTTAACAAAGCTGACAGATCTAAATTTAACAAAGCTGACAGATCTAAATTTAACAAAACTGACAGATCTAAATTTAATAAAGCTGGCAGATCTAAATTTAACAAAGCTGACAGATCTAAATTTAACAAAGCTGACAGATCTAAATTTAACAAAGCTTACAGATCTAAATTTAACAAAGCTGGCAGACCTAAATTTAACAAAGCTGGCAGATCTAAATTTAACAAAGCTGACAGATCTAAATTTAACAAAGCTGACAGATCTAAATTTAACAAAGCCGACAGATCTAAATTTAACAAATCTGACAGATCTAAATTTTAAAAGCTGACAGATCTAAATTTAACAAAGCTGACAGATCTAAATTTAATAAAGCTGACAGATCTAAATTTAATAAAGACGACAGATCTAAATTTAATAAAGCTGACAGATCTAAATGTAATAAAGCTGACAGATCTAAATGTAATAAAGCTGACAAATCTAAATTTAATAAAGCTGACAGATCTAAATTTAATAAAGCTGACAGATCTAAATTTAATAAAGCTGACAGATCTAAATTTAATAAAGCTGACAGATCTAAATTTAATAGAGCTGACAGATCTAAATTTAATAAAGAAGACGAATCTAAATTTAATAAAGCCAACGGATTCTTACAGAGCCACATGAACTTAAGGCAATAAATCCAATGTGGTCGACAAACAAAGTTGCATAAAATCGAAAGAGCTTTACGAAAAACGACGTAAAGCCTGCCAAGGTTCGAGCCCTCACCCGTTCAGTGATTTGAGATTATAATTGTTTGGTAACAACGTTTAGGAAGAGAATATCCATTCCCATCATCAGTTCAAGAAGTTACTGAACGGAAAATATATTCTGTGTTCTATGATGAGTTAATAAGTAAATAAAAATAAGAAATATAGTAAAAAAAAAAGCAGAAAGTTTATGAGATCAAAACTAATATGATAAAAGGAGGAGAGTTAGTGGAGGTTCTCCTGTGTGTCTATAAGTATATAGAGCTTTTGTTAGTCTCAGCTGTGTGCTGAGGTCACACTTGATAGCCTCAGTTTAAGCTACGTGGGTGAGGTCACACTTGACAGCCTCAGTCTAAGCTACGTGGGTGAGGTCACACTTGACAGCCTCAGTCTAAGCTACGTGGGTGAGGTCACACTTGACAGCCTCAGTCTAAGCTACGTGGGTGAGGTCACACTTGACAGCCTCAGTCTCATACGTGTGTGAGGTCACACTTGACAGCCTCAGTCTCATACGTGTGTGAGGTCACACTTGACAGCCTCAGTCCATCGTGTGAGGTCACACTTGACAGCCTCAGTCTCATACGTGTGTGAGGTCACACTTGACAGCCTCAGTCTCATACGTGTGTGAGGTCACACTTGACAGCCTCAGTCTCATACGTGTGTGAGTCACACTTGACAGCCTCAGTCTCATACGTGTGTGAGGTCACACTTGACAGCCTCAGTCTCATACGTGTGTGAGGTCACACTTGACAGCCTCAGTCTCATACGTGTGTGAGGTCACACTTGACAGCCTCAGTCTCATACGTGTGTGAGGTCACACTTGACAGCCTCAGTCTCATACGTGTGTGAGGTCACACTTGACAGCCTCAGTCTCATACGTGTGTGAGGTCACATTGACAGCCTCAGTCTCATACGTGTGTGAGGTCACACTTGACAGCCTCAGTCTCATACGTGTGTGAGGTCACACTTGACAGCCTCAGTCTCATACGTGTGTGAGGTCACACTTGACAGCCTCAGTCTCATACGTGTGTGAGGTCACACTTGACAGCCTCAGTCTCATACGTGTGTGAGGTCACACTTGACAGTCTCATACGTGTGTGAGGTCACACTTGACAGTCTCATACGTGTGTGAGGTCACACTTGACAGCCTCATACGTGTGTGAGGTCACACTTGACAGCCTCAGTCTCATACGTGTGTGAGGTCACACTTGACAGCCTCAGTCTCATACGTGTGTGAGGTCACACTTGACAGTCTCATACGTGTGTGAGGTCACACTTGACAGCCTCATACGTGTGAGGTCACACTTGACAGCCTCAGTCTCATACGTGTGTGAGGTCACACTTGACAGCCTCAGTCTCATACGTGTGTGAGTCACACTGACAGCCTCAGTCTCATACGTGTGTGAGGTCACACTTGACAGCCTCAGTCTCATACGTGTGTGAGGTCACACTTGACAGCCTCAGTCTCATACGTGTGTGGTCACACTTGACAGCCTCAGTCTCATACGTGTGTGAGGTCACACTTGACAGCGTCAGTCTCATACGTGTGTGAGGTCACACTTGACAGCGTCAGTCTCATACGTGTGTGAGGTCACACTTGACAGCGTCAGTCTCATACGTGTGTGAGGTCACACTTGACAGCGTCAGTCTCATACGTGTGTGAGGTCACACTTGACAGCCTCAGTCTCATACGTGTGTGGGGTCACACTTGACAGCCTCATACGTGTGTGAGGTCACACTTGACAGCCTCAGTCTCATACGTGTGTGAGGTCACACTTGACAGCCTCAGTCTCAGCTACGTGTGTGAGGTCACACTTGACAGCCTCAGTCTCAGCTACGTGGGTGAGGTCACACTTGACAGCCTCAGTCTCAGCTACGTGGGTGAGGTCACACTTGACAGCCTCAGTCTCAGCTACGTGGGCGAGGTCACACTTGACAGCCTCAGTCTCAGCTACGTGGGCGAGGTCACACTTGACAGCCTCAGTCTCAGCTACGTGGGTGAGGTCACACTTGACAGCCTCAGTCTCAGCTACGTGGGTGAGGTCACACTTTACAGTCTCTGCTGGCTATTTTGTACACAGCCGGTGATGGAAATTTTTATATTTGTTTTCCTATATAACTCTAATAACTGTCTATAATATAGGCAATTGCCTATATTATTATGATTAGGCTCATAATTTGCTATGGTGGAACTTGTTGAAATTATAAATTCAATCTGATCTCTTCGAGAAGATGATGAGAGTATACACAGGGTAAAAAACATCGAAGGTTGTATGTCTCTCAGTGTATGTATACTAAGAGACATACCTGACGTTGTCAAGGATGGAGGGTCAGGTATGTGGGGTAACCCCACGTTACCCCAATACATCTTGACTATAGAAGTTGCCTCGAAAAGTTGCCTCATACAATACTCTCTTTATACATATGCACGTAATATTGTATGCATTTGTGTATGCATTTGCGTATGCATATGCACAGCTGCGTAAAAAAGTTCCTGGACAATCTCTTCTGGGCAGAAATACTCTCAGGAAACTCAGAAGTAATAAACAGGCCATTTTCATGAATAAATTAGCGCAGCTTGTAACGAGGATGGTGACTGGTTGACAAAATTAATTACTGGTACTTTCTGCGCTTCTATATAGAAACAGATTTATAAATGCATACATGAATTAATTACCGTTCGGATATTATATAAAACAAAAATTATTGAAAAGGTTACCGAATATATTGTAAGGAATATATATATATATATATATATTTATATATATATATATATATATATATATATATATATATATATATATATATATATATATATATATATATATTATTTGTCCACGAACGAGTGGTATTCATCAATAACAACACAGCGACTAGCCAAGGAGTCGAATTCATGCTGATTTGGCCCGCCTCATGGTGAGCGAAAACGCATGACGCTCTAGTCCACGGGACCACACAATCCTCAAGAATGACGCACCTTGGCTAGTCACAGTGTTGTTAGTGATCAATACCACTCGTTCGTGGGTACAATAATATAAAATACTGCTCGTTGAGCTAGTACACCAAACAGGGAGTAGAATGAAATTAGCTCAGAGGCGTCCACACCACCGTATGTCCTTGGATGACGGGTCTAACACCTAGCTTGGGTGGGTGCGTCATTCTTGAGGATTGTGAGGATTGTGAGGATTGTGCGTTTTCGCTTACCATTAGGCTGGCCAAAGCAGCATGGGTTCGACTCCTTGGCTAGTCGCAGTGTTGTTATTGATATATATATATATATATATATATATATATATATATATATATATATATATATATATATATATATATGTCGTGCCGATTAGGTTAAACTTGCGATTTTGGCTTAAATAGCAACGCTCACCTTGCCATATAAGACAAGTGAAAATTTGTGTATGCAATAATTTCGCCAAAATCATTCTGAACATAACGAAAAAAATATATTCCATTGTGTTTGTGTATTATTAAAATAATGTTAACGTATCTAAAATATATTTAGTTGGGTTAGGCTAAATTAAATTGCGCTTGTTATAATAAGGTTAGGTAGGTTTTCAAAGTTTCTCTTGGTACAAAATTATAAATTTTACATTAACATAAATGAAAAAATATATCTTTAAACGTGAAGAGAAAATTTTAGAAAGGACTTAATTTTAGATGAGTTCTTGCTAATTGACCAGTTTTACCTAATCGGCAATATATATATATATATATATATATATATATATATATATATATATATATATATATATATATATATATATATATATATATATATACATACATACATACAAATATATACAAATATATGATAAAGCCTCATGGATATCAATTGATATTGACGTTATCTAGTGTATTTTACTGTCTTCTTCCTCGAGCAGTGGTGGAGTTTGTTGTTCCCGGAACTGTGTGACAAAGCGATGAAAAAAAGAGGTATTGTGAAAAGGTTTCTTTGTTTTTCAGTCGTGAAGTGATATTGTTTTGTTTTGTGTCTTGCATGCTGTATTTTCTCTCTTTTCTTCCGTTTCTTCCTGTCTTTTCTTAATCTATTTTTTTATTTTCTTCCTCTTTTCGCTGTCTTCCCTTCTTTTCTTTTTCACCCTACCTTTATACCTTTCTATGTCATTCCTTTCTTCCCTCCTCTCAGCTTTTCTTCCCTCTTGTCTTCACACTTAAGTTACTCTTCTTATTGATCACACTGGATGTCCTTCCATTTCTCAGGTTTTATCACCGTCTCTGTCTATAACAGCATCAATAATATTATGATTAGTATTTGTATTTTGAAGTGTCGTCTGAGGAAGTTATGCTCGTATTATATATATATATATATATATATATATATATATATATATATATATATATATATATATATATATATATATATATATAATACGAGCATAACTTCCTCAGACGACGCAGCTTCAGAAATACAAATACTAATCAGTAATATTATTGATGCTGTTATATATATATATATATATATATATATATATATATATATATATATATATATATATATATATATATATATTTTTTTAAAAATGTCGTGACAAATAGATAAAACTGGTCAATTAGCAAGAACTCATTTAAAATTAAGACCTTTCTAAAATTTTCTCTTATACGTTTAAAGAATTTTTTTTTCATTTATGTTAAAGTAAAAATTAATAATTTGGTATCAAAAGAACCTTAGAAAACTTACCTAACCTTATTATAAGAAGCGCAATTTAATTTAGCCTAATCCAACTAAACATATTTTAGATAGGTTTACGATAATTTAATAGACATTGAATGATTTTTTGCGAAATTATTGCATACACAAATTCTCGCTTGCCTTATTCGGCAAAAAGAACGTTGCTATTTAAGCCTAAATCGCAAGTTTTACCTATTCGGCATGACATGTATCTATATGAAAGCCAAGCTCTGCTTAATAACACCCACCAACGGTGAAAGTTTGAAGCTGATCCGCAAAGCCATTGTACAGCAAGTGATCTGATTCTATCGATTCCAGTTTTTTGAGTAATTTTAGGAAAAAATAAAATTTTCACCTACTCAGACTAAAAGTATAGGGAATCAGCCTTATTAGAAAATGCATCATCACCATTAACATTTTGAAAATGATCAGATCAATAAAATTAGCAAATTGGGACTGATGCCACCCAGTAACAAAAGGAACCATGCTGTTATGGAACCACAGAGAGTAAAAATTTGAAGCCTATCAGATAAGTCATTCTCCAGTTCTGAGACAGATTCCAACGATTTAAAAAATATATATTCATTTTTCTTCATGGACAAATTTGCCTGCATGCAAACAAACCTTAATGTTTACTTTCCTGACCCAACGATACATCAGCCATTAAATACTAAAGTCAATCAAAAAGAGGAAAAGTAAATTTTATTTTCACGTGATTGAACGAAATAAAAATAAATTCACTGTTAAAAATTCACTGTTAAAACTTAAAAAAAAAAAGTCAAATCTGCAGCTATATGTCTGTATTTGACTCCCCTCGTCGAATTAGGAGGAACCTTGTGTGAGGAGGAACCTTGTGTGAGGAGGAACCTTGTGTGAGGAGGAACCTTGTGTGAGTGTATGATACTACTCCTCCACTGATGGTTTTGAAAGTTATCCGAGTCATTCCTGGATAAAGAGCAGAAAGAGCATGATACCGTGACTTCAGAAATAAACAAATAACCCTCACATAGGAGAAAGAAGCTACCTTACAACTTTGGTCAAAGGACAAGTAAACATGCCAGTTGTTCCAGTTATCTGGTTCTCATTACTATGTACACTCGTTGAAATTTTGAAGCTGATTGGATAAGTCGTTTGGAATCATGTACAAAACAATGCTAAAGTTGTTGAAAGGGATAAAATTATGCAACCCGGTTTGGTTTGGTAAGGTTTGTCAGGAAAGATGGCAAGAGGTATACCTAATTAATTCCTGGATTCGTGAAATGTAGTATTCAACCTTTATAATGACCTTCAAGTTGTCGACAGCTTTTAAAACTAATAAACCAACCAATAGTAATAGTAGTACGAGCAGCATCAGTAGTAGTAGTAGCAGTAGCTGTATTGGTAGTTTAAGTACTGTAATCCTTTCTGGTACAATTTGCGTGCAAGTTGTTCCCATGAGGTACAATGCTCCTTATTCATTTGTATTTACCTGAAGTGAATGAAGAGAGAGAGAGAGAAGGGAGAGAAGCTTCTATATTTCTTTTCGTTTCTCATCTTCAGTGGAGACCTGAGGGAGTGTTTAATTTTCTCTGTCTGATGACCATGGTATAGATCGGAAGGTTTTGTGTAGTTTTTCTGTGTATTGCAGTAATTTCGTCTCGCTGCGTTGGTCTCGCCTCTCATTTCTGATGTTTTATCTGGTCTCTCCCTGTCTCTGTCTGTCTGTTTGTCTCTCTGTCTCTGTCTCTCTCTGCAGCAGTTCCCCTTGAATAAGAGAGTGCATTTCTAGCCTCTTGCTGCCTTTCCGATCATAAACATTGATTTCCCATATCCGGACGCGACCTTTTCTGAACCAAAAAAATCTATATAAACTCAGGTGATTTTGGAAGTATGTGCTCGTTTGTGTATATAGATGGCGTAGGTGGATGGACGAATAGATTATTTTTTTAACACTTCGGTTGTCTCCCATCGAAGAAGAGTGAGCCGAATAAGAAGAAACACTTTTAGTATCATTCACTCCATCACCATGGTGTCAGAGGGGCGCCGACATTGCAGATTACGTCTCTCTAAACTACAGTATCCCCACCCGTCTTTAAGAATGAAGGCATTATTCTTTCCACCTCCAGGACTCAAGTCCGGCTACACTTTCCCCGAATTCCTTCATAAATTTTACTTTGCCCACACTCTAACAGAACAAGTCATAAAAACTTATTGCCTCCACTCATTCCTGAAAAACACGCTCACACAAGCCTGTTGGATGTCCAAGCTGTCGTATACAAAACTTCCTTTACCCACTTCCTCCAACATCTTCTAAGACAACCACTACCCAGCCTTCCCTCCATTTCAGATTAATATTCCCTCCAAGTCATCCTATTTTGCTCTATTCTCTCTAAATGTCCAAAATATCTCATCAACCCTTCTTCAGCTCTCTGGATAATACTTTTAGTAATCCCGTACCTCCTTCTAATCTCTAAATTACTTGTCTGCCGACAAGTTCACTCCAAAACAACTGAACACATTAATTTCCTCATACTCCCTCCTTCAAATATAACATCCAGTCTTTCATTACATTATTTTTTTTGTTACTCTCATCTTGTTCTTTCCTGTTAACTTTTAATCTTCTATCCCCTTCAGCTTTGTTTCGCTTAGAGCTAGGACATCCAGCTATTTTTCATCCATAACATTCACAGTCATCTCTTGCTTACCTTCTGTATTACATCCACACACAATCAAACATCCCAACTTCAGAATGTTCTTTTTTAAATTTAATAATTGATTCATGAGAAGGGGTTGGTAGTCCCTTCCTCCCGGCATTTCAGTCGCCTTTTACAACAAGCATGGCTTACAGAGGATGGATTCTTCTCCACTTTCCCTAGGTGATGCAAGGAAATAAATAAGAACAAGAACTGTTAGGAAAATGGGAGGAAACTCTGATGAGAGTGTTTACATATACGTGAACATGCATATACAGTGTGACCTTAATGTAAGTAGAATTAGCAACATATACCTGTTATATTGCATGTTTATGAGACGGAAAGAAAAAAAAAACACGAGTAATCCTACCATTGTGTAAAACAATTTGGCAGGACGGTAGTACCTCCCTGGGTGGTTGCTGTCTATTGCCTAGAAATATACAAAACATAAACGATTACAAAAATGAACAAATATATCGCCTGTTTCCTCACGAAGGAAGGACGACCAAGAGAAAAAAAAACTCTTTCACCGTCATTCGTTTCGAAACTATTTTTCCATACGCAAGGGATCCACAACTATCCTACATAAGCTTTAAAGTGCCGACACCGTATTTAGGACTTCGAAGACTCATGTCCCAGCGAAATTTTGTGTATGCAATAATTTCGCAAAAATCATTCTGAACCTAAGGAAAAAAATATATTTCATTGTGTTTGTTTATTAAATCATTTTAAACTTATCTAAAATATATTTAGTTGGATTAGAATAAATTAAATTGCGCTTGTTATAATAAGGTTAGGTAAGTTTTATAAGGTTATTTTGGTACAAAATTATTTATTTTTACATTAACATAAATGAAAAAAAAAATATCTTTAAACATAAGAGAAAATTTTAGAAAGGACTTCATTTTAAATGAGTTCTTGCTAATTGATCAATTTTACCTATTCTGCACGACACACACACACACACACATTATATATATATATATATATATATATATATATATATAAGATCTAATGCAATTATTTTGTACCTGTCTACAGCGCAATTGGTTGAGTGAGAGGATTTCACACTGGCGGCCCCGGTTCGAGACCCATTGTGCTCCCTGACAGCACATTTCAGGACGGCAATACACTTTTTCAGCAAAAACAAAAATATAATAAAAAATTGTAGTTATCCTTCTGACTGAGGTAATCCTTTAATCAAATGTTAATAATGAATTATTCATGGATCATAATGTAATGCGCAATGTATCTTGTGTTTATGAGGTTTGAAGCCTATCGACTGCACGAGGGTCATTGAGGCTGCATGGAACCCGTTCACTACCAGACAAGAATCCTTTAATCCTTAAAATAGGGATTGACGTTAAGTCTCAGCATATATACCCTTAGAGACATACCTTTGTGTGTATATATCTTTGCTTCATGTTTTATTTATTTGGAATATGCACTTAACGTATGGCCAATGTAATACAATAAGCGTTGTTAATGGAATATATTCCATTGTACTGATCTCAGAGTAATGTATCTTCATGTATTTTTTTAATAGAACATTTCACGTGCAATGACATGTTCTATTTATCATATTTAATTATTTTTTTTTTTTATTAACACATCGGCCGATTCCCACCAAGGCAGGGTGGCCCGAAAAAGAAAAACTTTCATCATCATTCACTCCATCACTGTCTTGCCAGAAGGGTGCTTTACACTACAGTTATAAAACTGCAACATTAACACCCCTCCTTCAGAGTGCCGGCACTGTACTTCCCATCTCCAGAACTCAAGTCCGGCCTGCCGGTTTCCTGAATCCTTCATAAATGTTACTTTGCTCACACTCCAACAGCACGTCAAGTATTAAAACCATATGCCTCCATTCACTCTATTAAATACGCTCACATGCTTGCTGGAAGTCCAAGCCCTCGCACACAAAACTTCCTTTACCCCCTCCCTCCAACCTTTCCTAGGCCGACCCCTACCCGCCTTCCCTCCACTACAGATTTATACACTCTCGAAGTCACTCTGTCTCGTTCCATTCTCTCTACATGTCCAAACCACCTCAACAACCCCTCCTCAGCTCTCTGGACAATCGTTTTGGTAATCCGCACCTCCTCTAATTTCCAAACTCCGAATTCTCTGCATTATATTCACACCACACATTGACCTCAGACATGACATCTCCACTGCCTCCCGCCTTCTCCTCGTTGCAACATTCATCACCCATGCTTCACACCCATATAAGAGCGTTGGTATAACTATACTCTCATACATTCCCTCTTTACTTCCATGGACAAGGTTCTTTGTCTCCACAGACTCCAAGTGCTCCACTCACCTTTTCCCCTCATCAATTCTATGATTCACCTCATCCTTCAGAGACCCATCCGCCGACATGTCCACTCCCAAATATCTGAATACATTCACCTCCTCCATACTCTCTCCCTCCAATCTGATATCCAATCTTTCGTCACCTATTCTTTTTGTTATCCTCATCACCTTACTCTTTCCTATATTCACTTTCAATTTTCTTCTTTTACACACCCTACCAAATTCATCCACCAACCTCTGCAGCTTCTCTTCAGAATCTCCCAAAAACACAGTGTCATCAGCAAAAAGCAACTGTGACAACTCCCACTTTGTATTTGCTTCTTTATCTTTTAGCCCAACACCTCTTGCTAAGACCCTCGCATTCACTTCTCTTACAACCCCATCTATAAATATATTGAACAACCACGGTGACATCACACATCCTTGTCTAAGGCCCACTTTTACTGGGAAATAGCCCCCTTCCCTCCTACACACTCTAACCTGAGCCTCACTATCCTCATAAAAACTCTTCACTGCTTTCAGTAACCTTCCTCCTATTCCATACACCTGCAACATCTGCCACATTGCCCCCTATCTACCCTATCATACGCCTTTTCCAAATCCATAAATGCCACAAAACATCTTTACCCTTATCCAAATACTGTTCACCTATATGTTTCACTGTAAACACTTGGTCTACACACCCCTACCTTTCCTAAAGCCCCCTTGTTCATCTGCTATCCTGCTTTCTGTTTTACTCTTAATTCTTTCAATAATAACTCTACCATACACTTTACCAGGTACACTCAACAGACTTATTCCCTATAATTTTTGCACTCTCTTTTGTCCCCTTTGCCTTTATACAAAGGAACAATACACGCTCTCTGCCAATCCCTAGGTACCTTACCCTCTTCCATACATTTATTAAATAATAGCACCAACCACTCCAAAATTATATCCCCACCTGCTTTTAACATTTCTATCTTTATCCCATCAATCCCAGCTGCCTTACCCCTTTCATTCTACCCACTGCCTCACGAACTTCCCTACACCCACAACTGGCTCTTCCACACTCCTACAAGATGTTATTCCTCCTTGCCCTACACACGAAATCACAGCTTCCTGTCTTCATCAACATTTAACAAATCCTCAAAATATTCTCTCCATCTTCCCGATACCTCTAACTCTCCATTTAATAACTCTCCTCTCCTATTTTTAACTGTCAAATCCATTTGTTCTCTAGGCTTCCTCAACTTATTAATCTCATTCCAAAACTTTTCTTATTTTCAACAAAATTTGCTGATAACATCTCACCCACTCTCTCATCTGCTCTCTTTTACATTGCTTCACCACTCTTTTAACTTCTCTTTTCTCTCCATATACTCTTCCCTCCTTGCATCACTTCTACTTTGTAAAAACCTCTCATATGCTAACTTTTTCTCCCTTACTACTCTCTTTACATCATCATTCCACCAATCGCTCCTCTTCCCTCCCGCACCCACTCGCCTGTAACCACAAACTTCTGCTGAACACTCTAACACTACATTTTTAAATCTACCCCATACATTTTCGACCCCATTGCCTACACTCTCACTAGCCCATCTATCCTCCAATAGTTGTTTATATCTTACCCTAACTGCCTCCTCTTTTAGTTTATAAACCTTCACCTCTCTTTTACTTACTGATTCTATTTTCCTTGTATCCCATCTACCTTTTACTCCCACTGTAGCTATAACTAAAAAGTGATCTGATATATCTGTAGCCCCTCTACAGATATATCAGATAGATATATGCGTTATCGCATGTATCTATCATGTATATATATATATATATATATATATATATATATATATATATATATATATATATATATATATATATATATATATATATATATATATATATATTTATTTATATGCATTAGTGTATAATAAATACAGATCAAGACATATAATTGAGGGTCACGACCCAAGGAATATCTAATGTTAAAAAAATAATATCCAGTCATTATGGTATGAAATTCATGGAATTATATTCAGTAGCCAAATAATTATATAAACGGTCTGTCTCTTGGCTCAGTTGGCAATGCATTTAGCTCACACACTGAGTGTCTGTGGTTCGATCCTCGGCATAGGCGGAAGCGATGGGCATGCTTCATTACACCTGCTACCCCTGTCCACCTAGCAGTACAAACAAAAGTTCTATTTCTTCCTACAGTATGAAAACGTAATTTTACATGTAATAAATTGATAAGCGCAAAGAAAGCCATAGCATGCAGAGTATTTCGGGCAGTCAGTAGGTACCTGGGCGTTAGTCGACTATTATGGGTCGCATCCTGAGGGGTAGTAGTATACCTTAGATAGGGCTGGGCTTTGAAATGAGCTGAGGTAGGATAACAACTCTTAGCCTGTTAAATTGATTTGTGTAAAGAAATAAAAAAATAGCCAGCCATGTTGTCAGAGTAGTGACGTCAAAAGAGAAAACAGTAAACTGAGGGAAGACTAAGTTATTTTCGAAGTCAAACGAGAGCCATTCATGCGACCGTGAAATCATCCTTGACCAAATTGTCTGGAAGAGAGTGCAAGAGACCAGGCCAGCAAGGAACTAGTCAGATAAACTGATAGCCAGCCAGTCAGACAGCCAGCTAGCCAGAAAGACAGAGATAAACGACAGACAAAAACACCTACACACACACTCAAACATATATATATATATAAGGTGAGAAGAGCAACAAAAAAATAAAGGCAATGAAAGATTGCATATCTAGTGGAGGGAGGGAATATGGTGGAAGTAAATGCGTTCAGTTATTTGAAATTGGTATATGAAAGATGAGGTGAACCATATAAAAGATGAGGGGATGAAGAATGGTGGTATGTTGAGGTGTCTATGGAATGTAAGATTATCTTTGGAGGGAAAAAAAGAAAATGTACCAGAGAATAGTGGTACCACCATTTTTATAAATGTAGGAGGTACGGGCTTTCAACGTTGCAGCGAGGAGGATTAGGAGGCTGGAGGCAATGGAGATGTTATGTTCGAGAGCAATGTGTGGAGTGTATATTGTACATAAAATTCGGATCATAGAAATTAGAAAATGAAGCGAAGGTTACCAATGATATAACACAGAGGTTTTCGCACCTTTGGTGCGAAAACACGTGGTGTGACCCATGGAAGGTGAACCCCCAAAACCTGGGGTTAAGGGGGGATGCATGCAAGACGACATAAGCTCTAGGAAACAGCTAGAGAAGATATTCTGGCGGAGCTCTGGCCTGTGTGCAGAGCTCTGGGCAAGAGATTCGGGCAGAGCTGCTGCCTGTGTGCAGAGCTCTGGGAGAGGGCTGCTGGAGTCTCTCTGAAGGAGAGACTGTTGGAGACACTGGGCAGAGTACTAGCTTGGAGCAGCGCTCGTGCTGTGTAGGTTTTGGGATCTGTGACTAGAGTCTGATTTCCAGTAGTGAACTGTCCTACTGCACTTATACTGTAAGTTATAATCAGTTTTGTCAGTTAACTGTAACCCTTGTCTCACTGCTTATGTATGCCATCTCCATTTATTTAAACACAATAGTGTTCTCCTGTTCCCAAATATATTATTGTACAAGAACTTAATAATAAACTGTGTTTGAGTAGAATAGTAATATTCACTTTCCCCGTTATTTCTTATTCTTATTTTATTTCAAGTACTGAGAGGGTGAGTAGTGTAGAGTTAATGAGGTGATGGTTTAGTCACCACTGACCTGTCATATTACCTACCTACCTCCTTCCCACTCATGCGTACTGAGCGAAATAATAATGGGGGTAAGCCCCAGATTTACCTATTCGGCACGACATATATATATATATATATATATATATACAGGTAGAATAATCTTTCAAGAATGCAGTAATCACAGAAGAGTTATGTTTTAAAGGTGCGGTTCAAGATGTCGTGAAGTACACAGAGATATGTCTTAGAAGAGCTTTCAAGCAAGGAAACTCTCTGCAGTGATATATAACACAGCGATGAAGTCTTGCAAACTTCACGTGTT
The DNA here is from genome assembly GCA_009830355.1 of Cherax destructor. Classification (NCBI taxonomy): domain Eukaryota; kingdom Metazoa; phylum Arthropoda; class Malacostraca; order Decapoda; family Parastacidae; genus Cherax; species Cherax destructor. The sequence goes on along the minus strand of WNWK01033748.1, from coordinate 2,040 downwards.
AAATGGGCCCCTTTCTCTCCTTTCCTCATTCATGGTCCATTTAATGGCTATCTCCTTCCTTTGCTTCATGCTTGGGCCATTTCATGGCCCTCTGTTTTGCATCACGTATGGCCAGTTTACGAGTCATTCTCCCTTGCATCATCCGTGGGGGCATTTAATGTCACTTTCTTTGTTCCATACAGGCCATTTTGTGGCTTCCTTCTTTCCCTGGCTTCATACTCCAGCCCCTGCGGCATGCATGGACCGTTCTCATGCACCAGCTGCGGTAAATCACGACCTCTGGGAAGCTTCCGTGCAGGACGTACGTTGCAACATTACATGAAGGCTCCTGCTGCTGTTGTTACTACTGCTGCTATTGCTGTTGCTTAGAGTGCTACTGCTGATGCTGTTGTTACCGAGGCTGCTGCTAGTACTACTGCTGCTATTGCTGTTGCTTATAGTGCTGCTGCTAATACTGCTGCTGCTGCTGCTGAGGCTGATGTTACTGCTGCTAGTACTTCTGCTGCTGTTATTGTTGTTGTTTAGAGTGCTACTGCTGATGATATTGTTGCCGAGGCTACTGCTAGTACTACTGCTGTTGCTATTGCTTATAGTGCTACTGCTGATGCTGCTACGGCTGAGGCTGTTGCTACTGCTACTATTACTCCTACTATTGCTTCTGATGGTTTTGCTGCTTCTGCTGCTATTGCTCTTGCTTATTGCTCCTGCTGCTGTTATTACTCCTACTTTCGCTTCTGATGGTTTTGCTGCTACTGCTGCAATTGCTTTGCTTATTGCTGCTGCTGTTGCCTCTGCTTCTGCTGCTGCTGCTGCCGCCGCTACTGCTGCTGCTGACGTCCATGCTGATGCTCCAATTTATCAAGTAGTGTTAGTTTTACCCAGAGTCAAGTTTTATTACCCACAGTGGAGCTTTATCCCCCACAGAGTGGCTTTATCACCGACAGAGTGGCTTTATCACTCACAGAGTGGCTTTATCACTCACAGAGTGGCTTTATCACCGACACTGGGGCTTTATCAAGTACAATAATGCTCCTCTGAGAGAAACAGTTTATATTTTGCATTTTCTCCCCACCAAATAAATATTTTTTGAAATTACTGATTTGAGAAAAAAAACTATGGGAGCCAAAACAAATACATAACTTGAGTTAGAAAAAAAATAGAAGACGAATACAAGGGTACCGCAGATATTCCCTTAACAAATATCGATAACCAAAATTTTAACAAAATATTCTCTTCCTCCATCCTTCCCACACTGTACAGAAAGAATTTAAAGACTAAGAATAGAAGAAGAGGAAGAGGAAAGAAGATTAGGATGAAGCGGAGAGAGCATTACACGCAATATCACACGGAAATGCTCTTAGGATCGTGAGAGGATTCAGCGTCCTAGGGAGGGAATGTGATCCTACAAGACATGGTGGTGGTAGTCTGATCTTCCTGTGGTGTCTTCTGACTTTAGCCTTGTCGTCATGTTTGTGTATTATGGTGTAGGAGCAGCTGCTGACAATTTTAATGTGAAACAAAGTTTCCTAAATCAGGGGTATGTATGTTTATGTCGTGCCTAATAGGAAAAACTGGTCAATTAGAAAGAACTCATTTAAAATTAAGTCTTTTCTAAAATTTTCTCTTATACTTTCAAGATATATTTTTTCATTAATGATAATGTAAAAATTTATAATTTTGCACCAAAAGAATCTTAGAAAACTTATCTAACGTTATTATAACAAGCGCAATTTAATTTAGCCTAACCCAACTAAATATATTTTAGATTCGTTTACAATAATTTAATAATAAACAAACACAATGAAATACTTTTTTCGTTAGGTTCAGAATGATTTTTGCGAAATTATTGCATACACGAATTTTAGCTTGTCTTATATGGCAAGATGAGCGTTGCTATTTAAGCCAAATAGCGTTGCTATTTAAGCCAAAATTTTGTTTCGAAATTATTTTTCGTGAGTGTGTGTTTATTAATAATTTTTCTGTCAGGTCCTCTCAAAATAAAGGATGAAACATAAAACATACCATATATATATATATATA
>WNWK01033747.1:0-20929 GCA_009830355.1 Cherax destructor | reverse complement strand
AACATGGCGTAGCAGAGCCTTACCAATACTATGGACTGAAGGAGAAGTCGGTCGCAGAGTAAAAAACTTTGTCCATTGAGTAGTGTGAAACAAAGAGTTTAAGGGGAGTGCGTGGTGAGGAGCTGGTCATTTCTGAGATGAATGAGAAGAAAACATCGAATCGTCATGTAAGGGTCGTGGTCGTTTGTGCACGGGACCGGGAGTGGTCCGACGTGTGACGGGCAGGCAATTCGAAAATTGCTGCACCGTTAAGGGAGAAGCCGGAATCAAGGTCAGAGAATAGCAAAGGTCAGACGTATCGAAAGAGCCAGTCGGATCCCCGGTACCTGAAGCAGGTGACGAACCGGCACCAGCAAGAGGTACAGGGGTATTAGGGTTGTCCAAAGAGTTGTCCATTAACAAGGTAGGGTCAGAACTAGGTGCAGTATCAAGGGTCCCGGGGGTAGGTTCACAGATTAGGGAATCCATGGTTAGGTTACTTCTTTCTTTTTGTTTTTAAGAAAAAAAAAAGAAAGAAGAAAAGTAAATAAAAATAAAAAAAAGAATAAAATAAAGGGGGGAACGTGGAGGAATAGCTCCTAGGAGGAATGAAAAGGGCGTAAATCCCCCTCCGCGCCCAAGAGGACCTCAACACCGCAAGTAGTGCAGATGCTGCATGGAACCCGTGCCATACCCTACCCTTCATGCCAGTAAACCAGCAATCCGGGATAGCAACCTCACATCCACCGAGCCACCTCGGCGGACAAAGAGAGGTGGCCGGATATCCGCCACAAAGCATACCGCCTTCGGCCACCACCCCGGAATCCAAGGTGGCCTCCAGAGATACACCCGTCGCCGAAATATACCCAAGGCCACCCCCCGGGAGACCGGAGAGGGATCGGGACATCCCCAGGCAATCCAGATTCCACGACAAACTACACCACCGCCAAGAACCTCAACGGAATGGGATTGGACCACGATACCCTTCCCCCTACCTAGGAACTAGAATGCCTGTGGAGGGAAGCTCCCAGGAGAAAAATGGGAAAGCAATAAGGGAGGGATGAGGAGGAGGAGGAGGAGGAGGAAAGGGAAATGGGAGGATGGGGAAGATGGGAAAGGGAAGGGGGGATTGGGGGTAATTAGGTTCGGTCTGAGGAAGAAGACCAAGAGGTCCAATTCCTCAGACCAATAGTACACTTGCATAATAAAAGAAGAAAATTGAAAGTGAATATAGGAAAGAGTAAGCTGATGAGGATAACAAAAAGATTAGGTGACGAAAGATTGGATATAAGATTGGAGGGAGAGAGTATGGAGGAGGTGAATGTATTTAGATATTTGGGAGTGGACATGTCAGCAGATGGGTCTATGAAGGATGAGGTGAATCATAGAAATGATGAGGGGAAAAGGGTGAGTGGAGCACTTCGGAGTCTGTGGAGACAAAGAACTTTGTCCATGGAAGTAAAGAGGGGAATGTATGAGAGTATAGTTATACCAACACTCTTATATGGGTGTGAAGCATGGGTTATGAATGTTGCAATGAGGAGAAGGCTGGAGGCAGTGGAGATGTCATGTCTGAGGTCAATGTGTGGTGTGAATATAATGCAGAGAATTCGGAGTTTGGAAATTAGGAGGAGGTGCGGGATTACCAAAACTATTATCCAGAGAGCTGAGGAGGGTTGTTGAGGTGGTTGGACATGTAGAGAGAATGGAACGAGACAGAATAACTTAGAGTGTATAAATCTGTAGTGGAGGGAAGGCGGGGTAGGGGTCGACCTAGGAAAGGTTAGAGGGTGTAAAGGAGGTTTTGTGTGCGAGGGGCTTGGACTTCCAGCAAGCATGTGTGAGCATATTTGATAGGAGTGAATGGAGACAAATGGTTTTTAATACTTGACGTGCTGTTGGAGTGTGAGCAAAGTAACATTTATGAAGGGATTCAGGGAAACCGGCAGGCCGGACTTGAGTCCTGGAGATGGGAAGTACAGTGTCTGCACTCTGAAGGAGGGGTGTTAATGTTGCAGTTTTATAACTGTAGTATAAAGCACCCCTCTGGCAAGACAGTGATGGAGTGAATGATGATGAAAGTTTTTCTTTTTCGGGACACCCTGCCTTGGTGGGAATCGGCCGATGTGTTAATAAAATAAATAAATTATCAATATCTCAGGAATAAGTTATTGACATTATAATCCCAATCATGCAAAGAGTATTTATCATAGCATCATGATTCTTTCGTAGTTTATTGATGAATGATGGTTCTATCGAACTAGAGAGCGATTTTGCGATGTGTTTTCCCAAACAAATTAAAAAAAAAAGAAACACGTATTTCAATAATTTGTATCATGCAATCTACTGACAGAAAGTTCAAACCTCTCTGTAGTTCCATAACCTAACTCTTCGTCTTTCATCTGATCTCAACTAGAATATTGTATGTCTTACCAATTGTGTAGAAAGGGGATTGCCATAAGCCCTATCAAAAAGGGCATTTTTTTTTTCTATATAACTCTAAGGCAAAACGTCACTAAAAACTCAGTGTCTATGTATCAAATGCTGCTTAATTCAAAGACAATATTCCCATTGAAATTTTTGGAAAAAAAAAAAAGGTCGATTCGGCTCATCCCCCCTTAAGCCGTAAAAACAACATAATACATCACGACATTGAACTACAATTACATATTCACTTTTATTTTTGTATGATCTGGAGGTCTAAAAAAGTTGTTTGGCTTTTTTTGGAACTTCGTGGAATGTAATCCTATTTTTCCCATAAGTTGTTCATTTTATCTAACATGGTCTTACCTAACACGGCATTTTCAGGAACGTAACTACCGTGTAATATAACAGTCTACTGTACAGTGGACCCTCAGTTTTCGCCGAAAATTCATTCCAGAATGCTGCTCAAGTGCCATTACCGAAAGAATTTACTTCCTTAAGAAATAATGTCACGTAGGTAAGTCTATTTCAGACCCCCAAAAATACACTTGCAAAAGCACTTACGAAAATACACTTACATAAATGTTCGAGTTTGGAGATGACCAAAAACCGAGGGACCACTGTATATTCCTAGACAATAGTAAATGACCAAGACAGGTGAAAATGTTCACCTGTCAGTGTGTTTGTGACTATTTGAGTACAATTTCAGTACCTAATATTAGTATCAGAACAACGATTGGCTATGAAATCACAAGAACTACAGTGGAACCCCGGGTTTCGCCTATAATTCGATCCAGGAGGCTGTTCAAGTGCCATTACCGAGCGAATTTGTTACCATAAGCAATAATGCAAATAAGATTAGTCCGTTTCAGACCCTAAAAATACACTTACAATAATGCACTTACATAATTGTTCGAGCTGGGAGGTGGCCGAAACTTGGGGTACCACTGTACTATATACAGTGGAACCCCGAGTAACGAGCAAAATTCATTCCAGAATCCTGCTCAAGTGCCATTACCGAATGAATTTACTCCCTTAAGAAATAATGTCAAGTAGGTTAGTCCATTTCAGACCCCCAAAAATACACTTACAAAAGCACTTATAATATTATACAGTGTACCCCCGCCTAATGAGCAAAATTCATTCCAGAAGCCTGCTCAAGTGCCATTACCGAACGAATTTACTTCCTTAAGAAATAATGTCACGTAAGTTAGTCTATTTCAGACCCCCACAAATACACTTCCACAAGCACTTACAATATTATACTTACATAATTGTACGATTTCCGGGGTGCTCGTTAGGCGGGGGTCCACTGTACTTACATAATTGTACGATTTCCGGGGTGCTCGTTACTCGGGGTTCCACTGTATTGTAATTGTAAGAACATAAAAAATATATAAAATATAAAAACAAGAAAAAAAGGTATATCGGCAAAGGTTCTAGAAGTGGCAGGACTCCATGTTGCTGTCAGGTGAGCATCCAGCACCAACTTCACGGCATCTTTATCATGCTTCTACATTATTTGTTATACCTAATATAATTCTGGAATAAATTTGATAGTTAGATAACCTTTATTGATGGTAACCTAGAGTTTACCTGGAGAGTTCCAGGGGTCAACGACCCCGCGGCCCGATCTGTGACCAGGCCTCATAGTGGATCAGGGCCTGATCAACCAGGCTGTTACTGCTGGCCGCATGCAGTCCAACATACAAACCACAGCCGGACTGGTCAGGTACTGACTTTAGGTGCCTGTCCAGTGCCTCCTTGAAGACAGCCAGGGGTCTATTGGTAATCCCCCTTATGTAAGCTGGGAGGCAGTTGAACAGTCTTGGGCCCCTGATACTTATTGTGTTCTCTCTCAATGTGCTAGTGGCACCCCTGCTTTTCATTGGGGGGATGTTGCATCGTCTGTAGAGTCTTGCTTTCATAGGGAGTGATTTTTGTGTGCAAGTTTGGTACTAATTCCTCTAGGATTTTCCAAGTGTATATAACAATGTATCTCTCCTGCCTGCGTTCTAGAGTGTACAGGTTTAGGAACTTCAAGCGTTCCCAGTAATTGAGGTGGTTTATCACAGTTATGCGAGCTGTGAAGGTTCTCTGCACATTTTCTAGGTCAGCAATTTCACCTGCCTTGAAAGGTGCCGTTTGTGTGCAGCAATATTCCAGCCTAGATTGAACAAGCAACTTGAAAAGTGTCATCATGGGCTTGGCATCCCTTGTTTTGAAGGTTCTCATTATCCATCCTGTCATTTTTCTAGCAGATATGATTCCTACAGTGCTATGGTCCTTTAAGGTGAGATCCTCTGACCTGATCACTCCCAGGTCTTAGACATTAGTTTTTCGCTCTATTGTGTGGTTGGAATTTGTTTTATACTCCGATGAAATTTTAATTTCCTCACGTTTTCCATATCAGAGTACAGTGGACCATCGGAAATTGAACATTCTTCATTCCAGAATGCTGTTCAAGTGCTGTTACCAAACGAATTTATTCCCATAAGAAATAATGTAAATTAAATTAGTCCTTTTAGACCCCAAAAATACACTTATAAAAGCAACCACCCAGGGAGGTACTACCGTCCTGCCAGGTGACTGTGAAACAGAAACCTGAAACTGTTTTACATGATGGTAGGATTGCTGGTGTCTTTTTTCTGTCTCATAAACATGCTGGATAACAGGTATATCTAGCTACTTCTACTTACACTTTAGGTCACACTACACAGGCATGCACATGCATATATATACATACACACATCTAGGTTTTTCTTCTTTTTCTTAATAGCTCTTGTTCTTTATATTTTCTCTATTGTCCATGGGGAAGTAGAAAAGAATCTTTCCTCCGTAAGCCATGCGTGTCGTATGAGACGACTAAAATGCCGGGAGCAATAGGCTAGTAACCCCTTCTCCTGTACACATTTACTAAAAAAGAGAAGAAGAAAAACTTTATAAAACTGGGTTGTTTGAATGTGCGTGGATGTAGTGCGGATGATAAGAAAGAGATGATTGCCGATGTTATGAATGAAAAGAAGTTGGATGTCCTGGCCCTAAGCGAAACAAAGCTGAAGGGGTAGGCGAGTTTCAGTGGGGAGAAATAAATGGGATTAAGTCAGGAGTATCTGAGAGAGTTAGAGCTAAGGAAGGTAGCAATAATGTTGAAGGATCAGTTATGGAAGGAGAAGAGGAATATAAATGTGTAAATTCAAGGATTATGTGGATTAAAATAAGGGTCGGATGTGAAAAGTGGGTCATAATAAGCGTGTATGCACCTGGAGAAGAGAGGAGTGTAGAGGAGAGAGATTTTGGGAAATGTTAAGCGAATGTATAGGAACTTTTGAACCAAGTGAGAGAGTAATTGTGGTAGGGGACCTAAATGCTAAAGTAGGCGAAACATGTAGAGAGGGTGTGGTAGGTAAGTTTGGGGTGCCAGGTGTAAATGATAATGGGAGCCCTTTGATTGAACTTTGTATAGAAAGGGGTTTAGTTATAGGTAATACATATTTTAAGAAAAAGAGGATAAATAAGTATACAAGATATGATGTAGGGCGTAATGACAGTAGTTTGTTGGACTATGTATTGGTAGAAAAAAGACTGTTGAGTAGACTTCAGGATGTACATGTTTATAGAGGGGCCACAGATATATCAGATCACTTTTTAGTTATAGCTACAGTGGGAGCAAAACGTAGATGGGATACAAGGAAAATAGAAGCAGTAAGTAAGAGAGAGGTGAAAGTTTATAAACTAAAAGAGGAGGCAGTTAGGGTAGGATATAAACAACTATTGGAGGATAGATGGGCTAGTGAGAGTGTAGGCAATGGGGTCGAAGATGTATGGGGTAGATTTTAAAATGTAGTGTTAGAGTGTTCAGCAGAAGTTTGTGGTTACAGGCGAGTGGGTGCGGGAGGGAAGAAGAGCGATTGGTGGAATGATGATGTAAAGAGAGTAGTAAGGGAGAAAAAGTTAGCATATGAGAGGTTTTTACAAAGTAGAAGTGATGCAAGGAGGGAAGAGTGTATGGAGAGAAAAAGAGAGTGGTGAAGCAATGTAAAAAGAGAGCAAATGAGAGAGTGGGTGAGATGTTATCAACAAATTTTGTTGAAAATAAGAAAAAGTTTTGGAGTGAGATTAATAAGTTGAGGAAGCCTAGGGAACAAATGGATTTGACAGTTAAAAATAGGAGGGGAGAGTTATTAAATGGAGAGTTGGAGGTATCGGGAAGATGGAGGGAATATTTTGATGAGTTGTTGAATGTTGGTGAAGACAGGGAAGCTGTGATTTCGTGTATAGGGCAGGGAGGAATAACATCTTGTAGGAGTGTGGAAGAGCCAGTTGTGAGTGTGGGGGAGGTTCGTGAGGCAGTGGGTAGAATGAAAGGGGGTAAGGCAGCTGGGATTGATGGGATAAATATAGAAATGTTAAAAGCAGGTGGGAATATAGTTTTGGAGTGGTTAGTGCTATTATTTAATAAATGTATGGAAGAGGGTAAGGTACCTAGGGATTGGCAGAGAGCGTGTATTGTTCCTTTGTATAAAGGCAAGGGGGACAAAAGAGAGTGCAGAAATTATAGGGGAATAAGTCTGTTGAGTGTACCTGGTAAAGTGTATGGTAGAGTTATTATTGAAAGAATTAGGAGTAAGACAGAAAGCAGGATAGCAGATGAACAAGGGGGCTTTAGGAAAGGTAGGGGGTGTGTAGACCAAGTGTTTACAGTGAAACATATAGGTGAACAGTATTTGGATAAGGGTAAAGAGGTTTTTGTGGCATTTATGGATTTAGAAAAGGCGTATGATAGGGTGGATAGGGGGGCAATGTGGCAGATGTTGCAGGTGTATGGAATAGGAGGTAGGTTACTGAAAGCAGTGAAGAGTTTTTATGAGGATAGTGAGGCTCAAGTTAGAGTGTGTAGGAGGGAAGGGGACTATTTCCCAGTAAAAGTGGGCCTTAGACAAGGATGTGTGATGTCACCGTGGTTGTTCAATATATTTATAGATGGGGTTGTAAGAGAAGTGAATGCGAGGGTGTTGGCAAGAGGTGTGGGGTTAAAAGATAAAGAATTAAATGAAAAGTGGGAGTTGTCACAGTTGCTTTTTGCTGATGACACTGTGCTTTTGGGAGATTCTGAAGAGAAGTTGCAGAGGTTGGTGGATGAATTTGGTAGGGTGTGTAAAAGAAGAAAATTGAAAGTGAATATAGGAAAGAGTAAGGTGATGAGGAAAACTAAAAGATTAGGTGACGAAAGATTGGATATCAGATTGGAGGGAGAGAGTATGGAGGAGGTGAATGTATTCAGATATTTGGGAGTGGACATGTCAGCAGATGGGTCTATGAAGGATGAGGTGAATCATAGAACTGATGAGGGAAAAAGGGTGAGTGGAGCACTTCGGAGTCTGTGGAGACAAAGAACTTTGTCCATGGAAGTAAAGAAGGGAATGTATGAGAGTATAATTATACCAACACTCTTATATGGGTGTGAAGCATGGGTGATGAATGTTGCAACGAGGAGAAGGCTGGAGGCAGTGGAGATGTCATGTCTGAGGTCAATGTGTGGTGTGAATATAATGCAGAGAATTCGGAGTTTGGAAATTAGGAGGAGGTGCGGGATTACCAAAACTATTATCCAGAGAGCTGAGGAGGGTTGTTGAGGTGGTTCGGACATGTAGAGAGAATGGAACGAGACAGAATAACCTCGAGTGTATAAATCTGTAGTGGAGGGAAGGCGGGGTAGGGGTCGGCCTAGGAAATGTTGGAGGGAGGGGGTAAATGAAGTTTTGTGTGCGAGGGACTTGGACTTCCAGCAAGCATGTGTGAGCGTATTTAATAGGAGTGAATGGAGACAAATGGTTTTTAATACTTGACGTGCTGTTGGAGTGTGAGCAAAGTAACATTTATGAAGGGATTCAGGGAAACCGGCAGGCCGGACTTGAGTCCTGGAGATGGGAAGTACAGTGTCTGCACTCTGAAGGAGGGGTGTTAATGTTGCAGTTTTATAACTGTAGTGTAAAGCACCCCTCTGGCAAGACAGTGATGGAGTGAATGATGATGAAAGTTTTTCGTTTTCGGGCCACCCTGCCTTGGTGGGAATCGGCCGATGTGTTAATAAAAAAATAAATAAAAAAAAAGCGAGTTAGGAGTGTTCGAATAGCGAGGGTCCACTGTATTGAAAAGTGGGTGCTGGGCTCCCACCCTTCAACAGGTTTGGTAGCTGACATTTAAATTACTCCACAGTGATTGTTATTATTAATTATTAATATTAATATTATTATTATAATTATTATTATTATTATTTTTATTATTATTATTATTATTATTATTATTACAATGAACCCCTGGTTATCGGCCGTTCCACGCATCGGGCAACTCTATTATCGGCTGGGTTTTCAGCTTCCAATTATCAGCCGTTATTTCTCTTATCAGCTGTATCAACACCATAAACCCGCCGCAGGCAGCTGCTACCCAGTCTGGCTCTCTCTGGGCGAGAGAGGATGCTTCTGCTCATTCATCCAAACATTTTGCTATAATCCATTGTTTTTGGTGGTTATTTATTAAGTGTAACTGTGAAATAAGTAACCATGGCCCCAGAGAAAGTTCCTAGTAAAGTTCCTTAGGTAAAGAAAGTGAGAAACATGATAGAATTCAAGGCAGGCAGGTATAGAGGCAGGGAGTGCAGCAAGCATGCAGGGAGTGCAGCAGGCATGCAGGGAGTGCAGCAGGCATGCAGGGAGTGCAGCAGGCATGCAGGGAGTTCAAGATGCATGCAGGACGTGCAGGAGGCATGCAGGGAATGTAGCACGCATGCAGGGAGTGTAGCATGCACGCAGGGAGTGCAATGGGCATGCAGGGAGTGCAGCAGGCATGCAGGGAGTTCAGAAGGCATGCAGGGAGTGTTGCAGGCATACAGGGAATGCAGCAGGGATGCAGGGAGTGTAGCAGGCATGCAGGGAGTGCAGCAGACATGCATGGAGTGCAGGAGGCATGCAGGGAGTGTAGGAGGCATGAAGGGAGTGTAGCAGGCATGCAGGGAGTGTAGCAGGCATGCAGGTAATGTAGAAGGTATGCAGGGAGTGTAGCAGGCATGCAGGGAGTGCAGCAGGTATGCAGGGAGTGCAGGAGTGTCAGAGAGCAGGGAGTGTAGCAGCAGGGAGTGTACAGGCATGCAGGGAGTGTAGCAGCAGGATGTAGGGAGTGAGCAGGCATGCAGGGAGTGTAGCAGGCATGCAGGAGTGTAGCAGGCATGCAGGGAGTGTAGCAGGCATGCAGGGAGTGTAGCAGGCATGCAGGGAGTGTAGCAGGCATGCAGGGAGTGTAGCAGGCATGCAGGGAGTGCAACAGGCATGCAGGGAGTGCAGCAGGCATGCAGGGAGTGCAGCAGGCATGCATGGAGTGCAGCAGGCATGCAGGGAGTGAAGTGGGCATGCAGGGAGTGCAATGGGCATGCAGAGTACAGCAGGCATGCAGGGAGTGAAGTAGGCATGCAGGGAGTGCAGCAGGCATGCAGGGAGTGCAGCAGGCATGTAGGGAGTGCAGCAGGCATGCAGGGAGTGCAACAGGCATGCAGGGAGTGTAGGAGGCATGCAGGGAGTGTAGCAGGCACACAGGGAGTGTAGCAGGCATGCAGGGAGTGCAGAAGGCATGCAGGGAGTGCAGCAGGCATGCAGGGAGTGTAGCAGGCATGCAGGGAGTGCAACAGGCATGCAGCGAGTGCAGGAGGCATGCAGGGAGTGCAGCAGGCATGCAGCGAGTGCAGCAGGCATGCAGGGAGTGCAACAGGCATGCAGGGAGTGCAACCGGCATGCAGGGAATGCAACAGGCATGCAGGGAGTGCAGGAGGCATGCAGGTAATGTAGCAGGCATGCAGGGAGTGCAGGAGGCATGCAGGGAATGTAGCAGGCATGCAGGGAGTGTAGCAGGCACGCAGGGAGTGCAACAGGCATGCAGAGAGTGCAGCAGGCATGCAGGGAGTGCAGCAGGAATGCAGGGAGTGCAGCAGGCATGCAGGGAGTGCAGCAGATATGCAAGGAGTGCAGCAGGCATGCAGGAAGTGTAGCAGGCATGCAGGGAGTGTAGCATGCACGTAGGGAGTGTAGCAGGCATGCAAGGAGTGTAGCAGGCATGCAGGGAGTTCAGCAGGCATGCAGGGAGTGCAGCAGGCATGCAGGGAGTGTAACAGGCATGCAGGGAGTGCAACAGGCATGTAGGGAGTGCAACAGGCATGCAGGGAGTGCAGGAGGCATGCAGGGAATGTAGCATGCATGCAGGGAGTGCAGCAGGCATGCAGGGAGTGCAATAGGCATGCAGGGAGTGCATGAGGCATGCAGGGAATGTAGCAGGCATGCAGGGAGTGTAGCAGGCACGCAGGGAGTGCAGCAGGCATGCAGGGAGTGCAACAGGCATGCAGAGAGTGCAGCAGGCATGCTGCAGGGAGTGTAGCAGGCATGCAGGGAGTGTAGCAGGCATGCAGGGAGTGCGGCAGGCATGCAGGGAGTGTAGCAGGCATGCAGGGAGTGCAGCAGGCATGCAGGGAGTGTAGGAGGCATGCAGGGAGTGTAGCATGCACGCAGGGAGTGTATCAGGCATGCAAGGAGTGTAACAAGCATGCAGGGAGTTCAGCAGGCATTCAGGGAGTGCAATGGGCATGCAGAGTGTGTAGCAGGCATGCAGGGAGTGTAGAGGCATGCAGGGAGTGCAGCAGGCATGCAGGGAGTGTAGCAGGCATGCAGGGAGTGCAACAGGCATGCAGGGAGTGCAGGAGGCATGCAGGGAATGTAGCAGGCATGCAGGGAGTGTAGCAGGCATGCAGCGAGTACAACAGGCATGCAGAGAGCGCAGCAGGGAGGCTGCAGGGAGTGTAGCAGGCATGCAGGGAATGTAGCAGGCATGCAGGGAGTGCAACAGGCATGCAGAGTGTGCAGCAGGCATGCAGGGAGTGTAGCAGGCATGCAGGGAGTGCAGTAAGTGTGCCATGCTCATGAGTCAGTATGTTTAATGATAATCACTCTTCGACACATTAAATGTCTTATTTTAGGTTAATACATATAGACATTTTCATTAATCCATCTGTGATATTTTCTTCAAAATTACACTGGTACCCCGGTTTACGATATTGTTTCGTTCCAGAATGCTATTCAAGTGCCATTACCAAACGAATTTATCCCCATAAGGAATAATGTAAAATAGACTAGTCCTTTTAGACCCACAAAAATACACTTACAAAAGCATTTAAAAAAATAAACTTACATAAAAGGACGAGTTTGGAGGCCATCGTAAACCGGGGTACCACTGTATATAAGAAACACATTACATAGCATATAGCATATACAGTGGACCTTCGGTTAGCAGCTGTAATCCGTTCCACGAGCTAGGCCTTTAACCGAAATGGCCTTTAACCGAAATAATATTCCCCATAAGAATTAATGAAAATACAATTAATCCGTTCCAGACAAAAATATTCACAAAAAAATATTTTTTTTAACAATTAAATCAGTATTACATATTACATATTACATATTGAAGACTAATGCTGGCTTCTGGAAGATAGGGAGGAGCAAATAGGGAGGAGTTAGTTTTTGGAAGGGGATTCCCCCTCCAAAAGGACTTGGGGTAACAATTCCCTCTCTGGGGTTAATTCCCTTCTTTGTCTTTTAATGCCAATAGGACCAGCTTCTGAGTCATTCCACCAACTATACTCACTGCATGCCTGCTACACTCCCTGCATGCCTGCTACACTACCTGCATGCCTGCTACACTCCCTGCATGAATGCTACACTCCCTGCATGAATGCTACACTACCTGCATGAATGCTACATTCCCTGCATGCCTGCTACACTCCCTGCTTGAATGCTACACTCCCTGCATGAATGCTACACTCCTGCATGAATGCTACACTACCTGCATGCCTGCTACACTCCCTGCTTGAATGCTACACTCCCTGCATGCCTGCTACACTCCCTGCATGCCTGCTACACTCCCTGCATGAATGCTACACTCCCTGCATGAATGCTACACTCCCTGCATGAACCTTTACCTTTGATATACCTTTGAAGAGTTTCGAGAGTATCTACTCTCTGAGCCCGGCCATGGGCCAGGCTCGTCTGGTGCTTGCCTGGTCAACCAGGCTGTTGCTGCTGGAGGCCCGCTGCCCCACATATCCATCACAGCCTGGTTGATCTGGCACCCGATGAAGATACTTGTCCAGTTTCCTGCTACACTCCCTGCATGAATGCTACACTCCCTGCATGAATGCTACACTCCCTGCATGAATGCTACACTCCCTGCATGCCTGCTACACTCCCTGCATGCCTGCTACACTCCTTGCCTCTATGCCTGCCTGCCTTGAATTCTATCGTGTTTCTCACTTTCTTTACCAAAGGAACTTTAATAGGAACTTTCTTGGGAGCCATGGTTACTTATTTCGCAGTTGCACTGACAAAAAACAATGGAAAACAAGAGAAATGTTTGTATGAATAAGCAGAAGCTTCCTTACGTCCGAGAGACACAAACAAACTGAAGCGCTAAGCTTCCCCAGCCGCGGGTTGACGCGTCCAATATTTCCGCTAACCAGAATAACGGCCGCTAACCGGGAGCCGTAAAACCGGCCGCTAACCGAGTTGGCCGCTAACAGGAACGGCCGCTAACCGAGGGTCCACTGTAAACTGTTATTGCAACACAAATAATTGATTTAATTTGTTTGATCTGATTTAATATATTGCATTACTACAAATAATAAATTATTATGTTGATTGTTATGCCCAAGGTCATTAGAGGTTAATTTATATATAATTTATATGGAATTGTCCACTTAATATTATACTCAGGGTTTCATTAATAAAGCTAATTAAAGATTCCACTTGTTTATAATATTATCTGGTTTATGAATTTGTAATTATTATACCGGGTATAATGTATATATAGGGAGTAATGTGTTAGGTAGGTTTGTAACGCCTGTCTAAGGTTTAACGAGGTATGCTCTTGTTGAGTAGTTCAGACCTCTCACCCTCTTGACCGAGTTGAGGTTACACCGGAGTGTTCTGTTGTGGACAGTTCTCCCTTCCCTCTGACTCGATGAAGATGGGCTCAGCTCTTCATCGATATTCTGGATTAAGCTCTCTTACTCTTTAGAGGAACTGTTTGCTAAGAATCTATTGGATTATTATCGCAGGAATTCGTTGTGAAATTCAGTGACGTATTATAATATCTTCTAAGTGATACTCAAGAGAACTGTGTTAACCGGGTGTATATATAGACTCTAAAGTGTTTGTGTGTCTATTGACACTGATTGTAGTGTTACTATAAGCGCTCTTGTAAATACTATATTTTTATGGGAAGTGTTAAATTAAGCGCTCTTATACATACTCTAATTTTATGTGATTGAAAAAGATCGGACTATGAGATATTCAAGTGGTCTTGTTATATACCTCAGATAAGCATTTAAAGTTTAAATAAAAAATGGAAAAGGCTTGTTGAACTCTCATTATTACCTGATTTTATAAGATTCTAAGTTTCTTCTCAAAGTGATATTGTTACTGAAGGTAACCAGCCCTTAGACTGAGGTTCAATCGTAACATTGATATATTATAAAACTGTAATGCTTCAAAATTGTAAAACTATTATGTTTCAAAATTGTTTTTCAAATTACAGTGGACCCCAGTGTTTGTCCTGCTCCAAACTCGCCCTTTTATGTAAGTGTATTTTTAAATGCTTTTGTAAGTGTATTTTGGGGTCTAAAGGACTAGTCTACTTTACATTATTCCTTATGGGAATAAATTTGTTTGTAATGGCACTTGAACAGCATTCTGGAACGAAAAATCACAAAAACTATGGGTCCACTGTATGTTCAAATATAATTGCTTAAATACTCAATTATATTTACAGTGGTCCCCGGAAATTGAACATTCTTCATTCCAGAATGCTGTTCAAGTGCTGTTACAAACAAATTTATTCCTATAAGGAATGATGTAAATTAGATTAGTCCATTTGGACCCCAAAAATACACCTATAAAAGCACTTACAAAAATAAACTAACATAATAGGGCGAGTTGGAGTGTTCGATTTCCGAGGGGCCACTGTACAGTGGACCCCGAGTTCGTAAACCCGGAAATCGTACATTTATATAAGTATAATATTGTAAGTGCTTGTGGAAAAGTATTTTGGGGGTCTGACATAGACTAACCTACGTGACATTTTCCTTAAGGGAGTAAATTCGTTCGGTAATGGCACTTAAGCAGACTTCAGGAGTGAAGTTTTACGAAACTTGGGGTCCACTGTATATTGTAAATTGTTTACTATATTTTACCATTTAGTTTATTATAAAATAATTAATTGTAAGTTAATTTTAAGTTTGTCCATAATGCTCTGCATATAAGGGGCTTTTGCATTTACACCCATTCCTACAACTCTGTACATCTTCGTATCATGTACAATAATTATTATTATTATTATTATTATTATAAACATAGCATATAAACATGCAATGTTTATATGATATCGAGTGGAGAGTCGGGTGGAGAGTAAACATTACGTTTTCTCTGATTCAACGTTAAAGAAAACTGTGAATCTGGTGTCTGATGCAGTAACCGCCCTTCATATGCATTTGTTTACAATTCTTGGCATGAATTATTCATTACTTCTCCCTCTGTTTATGACGCCATCTAAAGGTAGTTGTTAGAAACGATTAAACTCAGTGAACATGGTACAGTGGACGCTCAGTTAACGAAATTAATCCGGTCCAGGAGCTATTACTTAATCTGAATCTTGTTATCTGGAAAACCTTATTTCTCAAAGAAATAATGTAAATACAATTAATCCGTTTCCACCCAAAAAATTTCACCAAAAATTCATTTTTTAAAGAATAAATACTATAGTTTTACATACAGAAAACAATGAAAATAAATATAAAACTAATTTTAATGGAAAAAGGAACATTTGAATCAGTTTACCTTTATTTGAAGACTCTTGGGGCGTATGAGAGAGGAGGGGGTTTGTTTGGAGGCAGGACAAGATAGCCCTTCAATACACACAATTTGAACTCTGTGGTTTATTTTCTAGCACAATTCATCTAATATGACATAATGAATAATATTAATAACATAGAAACATGATATAAACTCTAGAATAAAAATAAAACATGTCAGTACGAATCTAAGAACTGGTGGAGGTCTTGTGTTGTTGTTGGTTATAGGGCCACAGATTATGCCTGTGGTAGTCAGTTTCACAGACTGCAACCACCACTATCACACAAACAATGTATAATTTATAAAAAGAAACATTTACACTTTAATTTATAAATAAGAAATATTCACACTTATATAAATAAGAAATACTTACACTTACACTTGGGGGGAATTGTACAGTACTGCATTCTTGTCAGTGTCCCTTAACTCAAACATTGTAGAAGTTAAGTTTGAGTCATCATTTTACTGATTAATTGTTTAAATTTTATTTTAAATAAGTAAATTTATTCAGGTATACACAAACCAGTCATACATAGATTATCAACATAGCAACATATGTGTAGAAAACTAAGATAACCAAAAAGTCAGACAGAGTGACTTATTTCCATTCACACTTTATCACTGGTGGGCTATAGCCTTTATCGACGAAGCTTTTTGGACCCATGGTGACTTATTTCACAGTGACAATCACTAAACCACCAAAAAAACACCAAATATATGTGAATCTTTGAAAGAGCACGCAGGGTAATGTTCTCTCAATGGTAAACATGTTCACTGGCGTCCTGCGCTGCTCGAGCAGGCGGACATTTAAACCTTCTGAACCGAGGAATTTTCGCTAACCGATTACGAAAAGCTCTTCCGGTTTGTTAACGGGACCTTTCGAACCGAGGTCCACTGTAATAATATGGCATGTAGTGCAAATTATGTCTGTGTAGTGTAACCCAGGAGGGGCTACATACGTATTGTACCACACATCCAGCTGTTCACCCATTAAGACTACAAATATTTTAAGGTAAGTAATGAATGTACTCATTGTTTCTGATGAAAATATGGTTAATCTTTAAAAAATGCTTTTTTTGCTAATATTTTATGTCTGAAACGGATTAATTGGTTTACAAATTCCTAATACAGTGGTCCCCACTACCGTAATTAACCGTTCAGGAGCTAGTTCTTAAATGAAAAATCAAAATTCCAAACCTCATTTACCATAAGAAATAATGAAATACAATTAATCCGTTCCACCCAAAAATATTCACTAAAATAATTTTAATTATAGTTCTACATACACTAAACAACATTATTAAAACTATAAATACTACTACTAATACTAAATAATAAAAAAAAGATTAATAAATAACATTTACTTACCTTTATTGAAGAGAGTTGCTGGATCTGGAAGATAGGGAGGACAGGAGCATGGAGCATGATGACCTGAGCGGGTAAGCTGGGATGGAAGAAGGGGGGGTAAGGGTAGAAATATGGGAAAAGGTTGGGTAAGGGGGGAGGGGAATATACAGGTGGGGTGGCACGTCCACTCTGGGCGACATGTGCAGAGAAACTGCAGGCGTTGTTGACGGTGTGTGTGAAGCTGGGCGAGGTTGTAGCAGCTGATGAGGCGGGTGTGGGTGGACTGCAGGAGGCTGGCAGGCGGCGGAGGCAGGAGTGGCAAGAAAGGCAGCTGTATTAGGGTCAATATTGTAGTTACTCATCAGGGGCCAGAGCAGATATCATTGAATTTTGTTCTTGAAAGTTGGGTTGTGAGGGAGGCCCCATGGGGTCTGTTTTAGCGAAATTTTGAGGTTGTAGAGATCCGGGAAAGAAGTAGTTGAGTTGTTGAGCGGGTGAACTTTACAGTCCCATCCTCAAGGTGCTGAGCCAGTTCTGCATATGGCAGACCTTGTTGACTTGTCTTGTGGATAGAATTTGACATTGTCGGGATTTTGGGTGGACGTTGGTTTGGGGGGGATGGTGTAGTTGATGGGGGTGGGAAGGGCGGTGGCGGGACATGTTTGGAAAAAAGGGTTTTTCTTGAATGAAGGTTCTCATTGGTGGAAGGTGGTTGTGGTGAGACGGGAAGGGGGGCACTTTGGGCTCGGGGGGGAGTGGGTGAGCCTCATTGGTTTTTGTGGGGCGTTTGGGGTGGGGGGGGGAGCATCGCCCCCCAGCGGGGAAAAAGGGCAAATGCGGGGTTTGAGAACCAGAAGATGGGGAGAATTAAATTTGAACCCATGTTTTTTAATTTGAAGAGTTCGTTGAGGAGGTGTTGAACCCCCAGGAACAACAAATAGAGCAAACCCAAAAGAAAGAGGGGTGGGGCACTGGCGGGTTTAAAGTTGGTAGTAGTAGGTTGCGTGGAATTTGGAAAATTTTTAGGGGTAGCTTGTAGTTTTGAAATTTTCAATAGGTGGGGGATTTTGAAGAGACTTTTTGTGCGTTTTTTCTTCCAGAAGTCAGAGGGGGCACTTAAACAAGTGTGTGATGTCTTCTTTTACAGTTAGGCAAGATGGTTTGGGGGGGAGCGGGGTGCATGATCTAAAATCATGTCCTTACTACTACATTAAAAAATTTTTTCCTTACAGGACAGCGTGGTTTTGTGAATCAATAACAAGTAAAAGTGAAATGTAGTAACCCTTTTGATGCGGGTTATAAAAATCCCAGCCGCGGCAATGCGGGGCACCCTTGGCGGGAAACGGCCCTTAATGGGGGAAGTTTGGGTTTTTTAGATGTTCCCTGGGCCCCATGAGTTTTATTTAAGGATGTCTTAGTTGGCCCATGGGTTTTAAACGAAAAATTTATAAGTTTTTAAAGGAAAAGTTCTTCTTGCCCGGGGTGGGGATAAATGACGTAAACCCGTTCAGAGGGGTGGTGGTGGTGTTGTAGTGAGTAGCTTTCTGCATCTTCATCACCCAGAAACAATAAATTTTTTTTAGGGCAAATGGTGTTGAATTTCCCTGTAGCAGTTTTGACAGCAACTGCTAGGCAAGTTTGGTTAAGTCAATGCCACTGTTGGGTTTACTTGACAATTTGCATAGCTCATGTGATAATAGAAATTCCCCCCCAAGGGGGTCAGGGAGACTGAAAACGGAATCAGAGTGCGGCCGCACTGGGAGTCAACAAGAATCGGACAGGGGGAGGGGTTGTAGGAAGGGGAAATTTCCGCATGCCGAACCCCCGCATGCCCCACCCCCATGAATGCCACCCCGCATGAAGCCCATTCCCCCATGAAGCACCCCCATAATGCTAACCCCTGAAGAATGCCACCCCCTGCATAAATTTTAAATCCCATGAATGCACACCCCGCATGAATGCTACACCCCGCATAAAGCAACCCCCCCTGCATGAACCCCCTCCTGCAGGCTACCATTGCCATAGAAATTTCTTTGGCCCATGGGACTTTTTTCACAGTGACAATCACTGAACCAGCAAAAACACAACAAAATTTTTTGGAATTTTGAAAAAGGCGGGGTAATGTTTTCCCCCCACGTGTAAACCCCTTTGATCCTTTGTCCCCCACCGCTTTCGGGGAGGGACAGGTCTGGTTTTTCCCCACACGGAAAGTACGCTACACAAGAAAAATTTTTTTCCCAAATTTTTTTATAGGAGCTTACGTTATAGGGGTTCCACTGGTTAAATTTTTTTTGGGCCCAGTTTCAGACCAATTTTGGGAACAGATTACAGCCAAACCGGGGGCCCCTTTTATTTTTTACCTTTTACATAACTTGTTCACTGAGTTTAATTTTTTAATTAAGCTGCCACAAGACCCGATTTTATTTTAATAAAAAAAAACCTGGAGTGGTTTAAATGTAAAATTTTTTTATAAGGTTTTGGAGTGAATTTAAAACCCCCCGAGGAAATTTTTTTTTTTTACTACATGGCCCCCCCAAATTTTTGGGACCCTGAGATCCCCCCTTGTTTTTTTTTTTTCCCCCCTATCGGCCATTTCCCCCCGCTGGCAAAGACCTGTCCGCCGCCCCCGGACCCCCGCAGGCGTCATACCCCTCTAGCTTTGTTTATCCTTGAGGAAAATTCCGCATGTTCATCCAATCATTTCAAAAAATTCATTTGTTTAGTTTTTTATTGATTGGATAAAAAGCCCCAAGGGCCCCAAAAAAACTTCAAATGGCAGCCCTTTGATAAAAAAGTGACAAACACAATAGAACTAAGAAAAAATTTAAAAAGACCAAAGGGGGGAGGAAGAGGGGGGGAGAATGTTTCTTCGTTTACAATATGAGAAAAAGGACGAAAGGGGAAAAATTATAGCACCAGCCCAAAATAAAATGTAGCATTAAAGGAAAGTGGGATTAAGAGGGGGAAATAAACCAAACTGACCCCCAATGTTGTTCAAAAAGGGGGACTGACAACACCCCGTGTCTGGGAAAACCCCCAATGAAAAGGGTTATTTTCAGTGGCCCCAAACCCCAACAAAAACAACACAGCAATTGTCTTAAAAAGAACTTGACATTTTTATTCATTCAAAATATATATCATGTTTTATTTAAATATTTTTATTTTATATTAGGTGAATTGTAAAAAAAAAACCAAAATTGATATTAGTGTCATTTGAAGGACTTTTGTCCGCCTAAATTGCGCCCTCCTCACCAACAAGAATCTTAAAAAGAAAAACTTATTTAAATTTTTTTATTCAAAAATTAGTACAGGGACCCCCCGGGTTTTGTTTTTTTTCCAAAGCTGTTAAGGCCATTAAAAAAAAATTTATTGCCAAAGGAATAAACAGTAGATAGTCCTTTTGACCCCCAAAAACACTTAAAAAAATTTAAAAAATACATTACAAAAAAAGAGGGTTTGAAACAAAAACTGGAGGCCCTTACTTTTATTTATTTTAATGTTTTCTGTATGTAAAATATATAATGGACCCTGGGAAAAAAACAGCCGTTCAAAAACAGAAAAAAACAAAAATTGATTTTAATCAAACACATTCCGCTAATCAAAAATGATACCAGACCTGTCCGCCCGGCAGTGAAATTATTTGTTTTCCTCCAGGAAATTTCCTGCTTGCCTTCCAAAAATTTCCAAATTTAAATTTTGTT
Organism: Cherax destructor; assembly: GCA_009830355.1. Taxonomy (NCBI): domain Eukaryota; kingdom Metazoa; phylum Arthropoda; class Malacostraca; order Decapoda; family Parastacidae; genus Cherax; species Cherax destructor. Next base: position 537 of record WNWK01033747.1, on the reverse strand, counting down.
TGGGCTTTTCATTGATGAGGCAGTGGTGGGAGGGGAAGTAGTGGTGAGAGGGTGGGGGAAGGGGGAAAAGGGAGGGGGGGAGGCAGGGTGGGGGCAGGGGGGGAGGAGTGGTGGGGGCGGGTGATGAGAGGCAAAGAAAAAAGGGAGGGGGGAGAGGGGAGGGGGAGAGTGGTGGTGAGAGGTGGGAGAGAAGGGGATGAGGAGGGGGATAGGAGGGTGGTGAGAGGGAGGGTGGGGAGAGGCAATGGTGAGAGAGGGGGGAGAAGGGGGAGAGGCAGTGGTTTTGGGGGGCAGAGGGGGAGGATGGGGGAGGGGGGAGGGGGCAGTGGTGGAAGGGGAGTGGGGATGAGGGCAGGGTGGTGAGAGGCAGTAGTGGTGAGGGCAGGGAGGGGGGGGGTGGGGAGAGGCAGGTGAAAAGGGTGGTGTTGTTTATTTTGGAGGCAAGAGGGAGGGGAAAGGGGGCAGGGGCGTTCATTGGTTAGGCAGTGTTAGGGTAGGGTCGGAAGGCAGGGGATGGGGGCGGGGGGATGAAGGCAG
>WNWK01033746.1:0-20929 GCA_009830355.1 Cherax destructor | reverse complement strand
AAAGGTTTTTATTGCATATTTCGACGTTTTAGAGCGGTTTGAGTGCTTTTCTGACAAAACTCATTTTTTAGCTAAAATACTTAGATTTTCACACTTTTAAATAGAATTTCTACTGCAATTGAAATTTATGGAAAAGTGAAATTTAATGATTTTCTTTAGAAGCTTACTTATAGAATTTTTCTAAAAAATTATTTTCAGAAAATCTTTGAAATGCCTTAAATCGTCAAAAATGCAATAAAATCAACTTTTATAGCATTTTTTAATATTTCATTATTATTTACTATTTTTAAAAATCCCATTAAAAATCTTTAAAATCAATATTTTATAGAATATTTCATATTATTTTCGAAAAATACATGAAACATTAAAAGCTCAGAAAAATGTGCTAAAATCGTATTTTTATTGCATATTTCGACGTTTAGAGCGGTTTGAGTGCTTTTCTAACAACTATTTTTTGTAAAATACTTAGATTTTCACACTTTTAAATTTTGAAATTTATAAAAGTGCAAAATTTAATGATTTTCTTAGGAAGCTTATTAAGAAATATTTTATCAAAAAAAAATGTTTTTAAGAAAATCTTGAAAATGCCTTAAATCGTCAAAAATGCAATAAATAACGTTTTATAGCATTTTTAATATTTATTATTATTTACTATTTTTAAAAAATCCCATTAAAAAATCTATAAAAATCAATATTTTATAGAATATTTCATTATTTTAAAAATACATGAAACATTAAAAAGCTCAAGAAAAATGTGCTAAAATGTATTTATTGCATATTTCGACGATTTAGAGCGGTTTGAGTCTTTTCTGACAAAACTCATTTTTAGCTAAAATACTTAGATTTTCACACTTTTAAATAAATTTCTACTGCAATTAAAATTTATGGGAAAAGTAGCAAAATTTTATGATTTTCTTTTAGGAAGCTTACTCATAGGTGTATTTTATCTAAAAAAATAGTTTTTCAGAAAAACTTGATAATGCCTTAAATCGTCAAAAATGCAATAAATCAAGTTTATAGCATTTTCAATTTTTTTAATTATTTACATATTTTAAAAATCCCTTTAAAATATATAAAAATCAATATTTTATAGAATATTTCAAATTATTTTCGAAAAATACATGAAACATTAAAAATCTCAGAAAAATGTGCTAAAATCGTATTTTATTGCATATTTCGACGTTTCAGAGCGGTTTGAGTGCTTTTCTGGCAAAACTCATTTTTTAGCTAAAATAAAATTTCTACTGCAATTGAAATTTATGGGAAAAGTAAGCAAAATTTTATGATTTTCTTTTAGGAACCTTACTCATAGGTGTATTTTATCTAAAAAAATAGTTTTCAGAAAATCTTGAAAATGCCTTAAATCGTCAAAATGCAATAAATTCAAGTTTATAGCATTTTTAATATTTATTAATTATTTACATATTTTTAAAAATCCCATTAAAAATCTATAAAAATCAATATTTTTATAGAATATTTCATATTATTTTCAAAAATACATGAAACATTAAAAACTCAGAAACATGTGCTAAAATGTATTTTATTGCATATTTCGACGTTTTAGAGCGGTTTGAGTGCTTTTCTGGCAAAACTCTTTTTTTAAATAGAACTTTCTACTGCAATTGAAATTTATGGAAAAGTAAGCAAAATTTTATGATTTTCTTTTAGGAACCTTACTCATAGGTGTATTTTATTTAAAAAAATAGTTTTTCAAAAATCCTTGAAAATGCCTTAAATCGTCAAAAATGCAATAAATTCAAGTTTTATACATTTTTAATATTTATAATATTTATTTAATATTTTAAAAATCTCATTAAAAACTATAAAATCAATATTTTTATAGAATATTTCATATTATTTTCGAAAAATACATGAAACATTAAAAACTCAGAAAAATGTGCTAAAATGGTATTTTATTGATATTTCGACGATTTAGAGCAGTTTGAGTGCTTTTCTGGCAAAACTCATTTTTAGCTAAAATACTTATATTATCACACTTTTAAATAGAATTTCAACTCAATTGAAATTTATGGGAAAAGTAAGCAAAATTTTATGATTTTCTTTTAGGAAGCTTACTCATAGGTGTATTTTATCTAAAAAATAGTTTTTCAGAAAATCTTGAAAATGCCTTAAATCGTCAAAAAATGCAATAAATCAAGTTTATAGCATTTTTAATTTTATAATTATTTACATATTTTTAAAAATCCATTAAAAATCTATAAAAATCAATATTTTATAGAATATTTCATATTATTTTCGAAAAATACATGAAACATTAAAAACTAGAAAAATGTGCTAAAATGTATTTTATTGCATATTTCGACGTTTTATACATTTTATATTATTATTATTCATATTTTAAAATCCATAAAATCTATAAAATCAATATTTTATGAATATTTCATATTATTTTCAAAATACATGAAACATTAAAAATCAGAAAAATGTGCTAAATGGTATTTATTGCATATTTCGACGTTTAGAGCGGTTTGAGGCTTTCTGGCAAAACTCATTTTAGCTAAAATACTTAATTATCAAACTTTAAATAGATTTCTACTGCAATTGAAATTTATGGAAAAGTAAGCAAATTTTATGATTTTCTTTTAGGAACTTACTCATAGGTGTATTTTATCAAAAAATAGTTTTCAAAAATCCTTGAAAATCCTTAAATCGTCAAAAAATGCAATAAAATAAGTTTTATAGCATTTTAATTTTTAATTATTTACATATTTTAAAAATCCCATTAAAAATCTATAAATCAATATTTTTATGAATATTTCATATATTTTAAAAATACTGAAAATTAAAACTCAGAAAAATGTGCTAAAATGGTATTTTATTCATATTTGACGTTTAACGTTTGAGTGCTTTTCTGGCAAAACTCTTTTTTAGCTAAAATACTTAGATTATCACACTTTTAAATAAATTTCTGCAATTGAAATTTATGGAAAGTAAGCAAAATTTTATGATTTTCTTTTAGGAAGCTTACTCATAGGTGTATTTATCTAAAAATAGTTTTCAAAAATCTTGAAAATGCTTAAATGTCAAAAAATGCAATAAAATAGTTTATATTTTTAATATTTATATTATTTATATTTTTAAAAATCCCATTAAAATCTATAAAATCAATATTTTTATGAATATTTCATAATATTTTAAAACTCATTTTTAGCTAAAATACTTAGATTATCAAACTTTTAAATAGACTTTCTACTGCAATTGAAATTTATAGGAAAAGTAAGCCAAACTTTATGATTTCCTTTTGGAAGCTTACTCATAGGTGTATTTTATCTAAAAAAAATAGTTTTCAAAAAATCCTGAAAATGCCTTAAATCGTCAAAAAATGCAATAAAATGAAGTTTTATAGCATTTTTAATATTTATTATTATTTACATATTTTAAAAATCAATTAAAAATCTATAAGAATCAATACTTTTATTGAATATTTCATAATATTTTTTCAAAAATACCGGAAATATTAAAAATCTCAGAAAAATGTGCTAAAAAGGTATTTTATTGCATATTTCGACGTTTTAGAGCGGTTTGAGTGCTTTTCTGGCAAAACTAATTTTTTAGCTAAAATACTTAGATTATCAAACTTTTAAATAAAATTTCTAATGCAATTGAAATTTATGGGAAAAGTAAGCAAAATTTTATGATTTTCTTTCAGGAACCTTACTCATAGGAGTATTTTATCTAAAAAAAATAGTTTTTCAGAAAATCCTTGAAAATGCCTTAAATCGTCAAAAAATGCAATAAATTCAAGTTTTATAGCATTTTTTAATGTTTAATTATTTACTACTATTTTTAAAAAATCCCATTAAAATCTATAAAAATCAATATTTTTATAGAGTATTTCATATTACTTTCGAAAAATACATGAAACATTAAAAATCTCGAAAAGTGTGCTAAAATCGTGTTTTGTGCATATTTCGACGTTTCAGAATGGTTTGAGTGCTTTTCTGGCAAAACTCATTTTTTAGCTAAAATACTTAGATTATCAAACTTTTAAATAGACTTTCTACTGCAATTGAAAATTATAGGAAAAGTAAGCAAAATTTTATGATTTTCTTTTAGGAAGCTTACTCATAGGTGTATGTTATCTAAAAAAAATAGTTTTTCAGAAAATCCTTGAAAATGCCTTAAATCGTCAAAAAATGCAATAAAATCAAGTGTTATAGCATTTTTTATTTTTTTTTAATTATTTACATATTTTTAAAAAATCCCATTAAAAAACTATAAAAATCAATATTTTTATAAAATATTTCATATTATTTTCGAAAAATACATGAAACATTAAAAATATCATAAAAATGTGATAAAATGGTATTTTATTGCATATTTCGACGATTTAGAGCGGTTTGAGTGCTTTTCTGGCAAAACTCATTTTTTAGCTAAATTACATATATTATCACACTTTTAAATAGAATTTCAACTGCAATGGAAATTTATAGGAAAAGTAAGCCAAATTTTATGATTTTCTTTTAGGAAGCTTACTCATAGGTGTATTTTATCTTAAAAAATAGTTATTCAAAAAATCCTTGAAAATGCATTAAATCGTCAAAAAATGCAATAAAATGAAGTTTTATAGCATTTTTGAATATTTATTATTTATTTACATATTTTTAAAAAATCCTATTAAAAATCTATAAGAATCAATACTTTTATTGAATATTTCATAATATTTTTAAAAACTTGAAATATTAAAAGCTCAAGAAAAATGTGCTAAAATGGTATTTTATTGCATATTTCGACGTTTAAACGGGTTTGAGAGCTTTTCTGGCAAAACTCATTTTTAGCTAAAATACTTAGATTATCAAACTTTTAAATAGACTTTCACCCAATTGAAATTTATGGAAAATAAGCAAAATTTTATGATTTTATTTTAGAGACCTTACTTATAGGTGTATTTTATCTAAAAATAGTTTCAGAAAATCCTTGAAAATGCCTTAAATCGTCAAAAATGCAATAAATTCAAGTTTTATAGCATTTTTTAATATTTATTAATTATTTACATATTTTTAAAAATCCCATTAAAAATCTATAAAAATCAATATTTTTTATAGAATATTTCATATTATTTTCGAAAAATACATGAAACATTAAAAATCTCAGAAAAATGTGCTAAAATAGTATTTTATTGCATTTTCGACGATTCTAAAGCGGTTTGAGTGCTTTTCTGGCAAAACTAATTTTTAGCTAAAATACTTAGATTTTCACACTTTTAAATAAATTTCTACTGAATTAAATTTATGGGAAAAGTAAGCAAAATTTATGATTTTCTTTAGGAAGCTTTTTATAGGTGTTTTTTATCTAAAAAAATTGATTTTCAAAAATCTTTGAAAATGCCTTAAATCGTCAAAAAATGCAATAAAATGAAGTTTTATAGCATATTTTAATATTTATTATTTATTTACATATTTTTAAAAAATCCTATTAAAAATCTATAAGAATCAATACTTTTATTGAATATTTCATAATATTTTTTAAAAAATACCTGAAATATTAAAAAGCACAGAAAAATGTGCTAAAATGGTATTTTATTGCATATTTCGACGTTTTAGAGCGGTTTGAGTGCTTTTCTGGCAAAACTCATTTTTTAGCTAAAATACTTAGATTATCAAACTTTTAAATAGACTTTCTACTGCAATTGAAATTTATTGGAAAAGTAAGCAAAATTTTATGATTACTCTTTTAGGAACCTAACTCATAGGTGTATTTTATCTAAAAAAAATAGTTTCTCAGAAAATCCTTGAAAATGCCTAAATCGTCAAAAATGCAATAAATTCAAGTTTTAAAGCATTTTTATTATTTAGTAATTATTTACATATTTTAAAAAATCCCATTAAAATCTATAAAATCAATATTTTTATAGAATATTTCATATTATTTTCGAAAATACATGAAACATTAAAAATCTCAGAAAAATGTGCTAAAATAGTATTTTATTGCATTTTTCGATGATTCAGAAGCAGTTGAGTGATTTTCTGTCAAACTAATTTTTAGCTAAAATACTTGGATTTTCACACTTTTAAATAAATTTCTACTGAATTGAAATTTAGGGGAAAAAGTAAGCAAAATTTTGATTTTCTTTTAGGAAGCTTACTTATATGTGTATTTTATCTAAAAAATGGTTTTCAAGAAAATCTTTGAAAATGCCTTAAATCGTCAAAAATGCAATAAAATCAACTTTTATGGCATTTTTTAATATTTCATTATTATTTAACTATTTTTAAAAATCCATTAAAAAAATCTTTAAAAATCAATATTTTATAGAATATTTCATATTATTTTCAAAAAATACATGAAACTTTAAAAAATCTCAGAAAAATGTGCTAAAATTATTTTATTGCATATTTCGACGTTTCAAAAGCGGTCTGAGTGCTTTTCTGGCAATACTCATTTTTAGCTAAATACTTAGATTATCACACTTTTAAATAGAATTTCAACTGCAATGGAAATTTATAGGAAAAGTAAGCCAAATTTTATGATTTTCTTTTAGGAAGCTTACTCATAGGTGTATTTTATCTAAAAAAAATAGTTTTTCAGAAAATCCTGAAAATGCCTTAAATCGTTCAAAATGCAATAAATAAGTGTTATAGCATTTTTTATTTTTTAATTATTTACATATTTTTAAAAAATCCCATTAAAAAACTATAAAAATCAATATTTTTATAGAATATTTCATATTATTTTCAAAAAATACATGAAACATTAAAAAGCTCAGAAAAATGTGCTAAAATGGTATTTTATTGCATATTTCGACGTTTTAGAACGGTTTGAGTGCTTTTCTGGCAAAACTCATTTTTTAGCTAAAATACTTAGATTAATACACTTTTAAATAAAATTTCTACTGCAATTGAAATTTATGGGAAAAGTAAGAAAAATTTTATGATATTCTTTTAGGAAGCTTACTCATAGGTATATTTTATCTAAAAAATTTGTTTTCAGAAATTCCTTGAAAATGCCTTGAATCGTCAAAAAATGCAATAAATTCAAGTTTTATAGCATTTTTTATTTTTTTTTAATTATGTACATATTTTTAAAAAATCCCATTAAAAAACTATAAAAATCAATATTTTTATAGAATATTTCATATTACTTTCGAAAAATACATGAAACATTAAAAATCTCAGAAAAATGTGCTAAAATCGTATTTTATTGCATATTTCGACGTTTCAGAGCGGTTTGAGTGCTTTTCTGGCAAAACTCATTTTTTAACTAAAATACTTAGATTATCAAACTTTTAAATAGACTTTCTACTGCAATTGAAATTTATGGGAAAAGTAAGCAAAATTTTATGATTTTCTTTTAGGAAGCTTACTCATAGGTGTATTTTATCTAAAAAAATAGTTTTTCAGAAAATCCTTGAAAATGCCTTAAATCGTCAAAAAATGCAATAAAATCAAGTGTTATAGCATTTTTTTTTTTAATTATTTACATATTTTTAAAAATCCCCTTAAAAACTATAAAAAATCAATATTTTTTAAATATTTCCATATTATTTTCGAAAAATACATGAAACATTAAAAATATCAAAAAATGTGATAAAATGGTATTTATTGCATATTTCGACGATTTTGAAACGGTTTGAGTGCTTTCTGGCAAAACTCATTTATAGCTAAATACATATATTATCACACTTTTAAATAAATTTCAACTGCAATAAATTTATAGGAAAATAAGCCAAAATTTTAAAGATTTTTTTTTTAGGAAGCTTACTCATAGGTGTATTTTATCAAAAAAAATAAATTATTCAAAAATCCTTGAAAAAACCTTAAATCGTCAAAAAATGCAATAAAATGAAGTTTTAGCATTTTGAATATTATTATTTATTAACATATTTTTAAAAAATCCCATTAAAAATCTATAAGAATCAATACTTTTATTGAATATTTCATAATATTTTTTAAAAAATACTTGAAATATTAAAAAGCTCAGAAAAATGTGCTAAAATGGTATTTTATTGCATATTTCGACGTTTTGGGAACAGTTTAGAGTGCTTTTCTGGCAAAACTCATTTTTAGCTAAAATACTTAGATTATCAAACTTTTAAATAGACTTTCTACTGCAATTGAAATTTATTGGAAAAGTAAGCAAAATTTTATGATTACTCTTTTAGGAACCTAACTCATAGGTGTATTTTATCTAAAAAAAATAGTTTCTCAGAAAATCCTTGAAAATGCCTTAAATCGTCAAAAAATGCAATAAATTCAAGTTTTATAGCATTTTTTAATATTTATTAATTATTTACATATTTTTAAAATCATTAAAAAATCTATAGAAATCAATATTTTTATAGGAATATTTCATAATATTTCGAAAAATACATGAAACATTAAAAATCTCAGAAAAATGTGCTAAAATCGTATTTTATTGCATATTTCGACGTTTCAGAGCGGTCTGAGTGCTTTTCTGGCAATACTCATTTTTTAGCTAAAATACTTAGATTATCACACTTTTAAATAGAATTTCAACTGCAATGGAAATTTATAGGAAAAGTAAGCCAAATTTTATGATTTTCTTTTAGGAAGCTTACTCATAGGTGTATTTTATCTAAAAAAAATAGTTTTTCAGAAAATCCCTGAAAATGCCTTAAATCGTCAAAAAATGCAATAAAATCAAGTGTTATAGCATTTTTTAAATTTTTTTAATTATTTACATATTTTTAAAAAATCCCATTAAAAAACTATAAAAATCAATATTTTTATAGAATATTTCATATTATTTTCAAAAATACATGAAACATTAAAAAGCTCAGAAAAATGTGCTAAAATGGTATTTTATTGCATATTTCGACGTTTTAGAACGGTTTGAGTGCTTTCTCTGGCAAAACTCATTTTTAATTTTTTTTAATTATTTACATATTTTTAAAAAATCCCATTAAAAAACTATAAAAATCAATATTTTTATAGAATATTTCATATTATTTTCAAAAAATACATGAAACATTAAAAAGCTCAGAAAAATGTGCTAAAATAGTATTTTATTGCATATTTCGACGTTTTAGAACGGTTTGAGTGCTTTTCTGGCAAAACTCATTTTTTAGCTAAAATACTTAGATTACAACACTTTTAAATAAAATTTCTAATGCAATTGAAATTTATGGGAAAAGTAAGCAAAATTTTATGATTTTCTTTTAGGAAGCTTACTCATATGTATATTTTATCTAAAAAATTTGTTTTCAGAAATTCCTTGAAAATGCCTTGAATCGTCAAAAAATGCAATAAATTCAAGTTTTATAGCATTTTTTAATTTTCTTTAATTATGTACATATTTTTAAAAAATCCCATTAAAAAACTATAAAAATCAATATTTTTATAGAATATTTCATATTACTTTTGAAAAATACATGAAACATTAAAAATCTCAGAAAAATGTGCTAAAATCGTATTTTATTGCATATTTCGACGTTTCAGAGCGGTTTGAGTGCTTTTCTGGCAAAAACTCATTTTTTAGCTAAAATACATATATTATTACACTTTTAAATAGAATTTCTACTGCAATGGAAATTTATAGGAAAAGTAAGCCAAATTTTATGATTTTCTTTTAGGAAGCTTACTCATAGGTGTATTTTATCTAAAAAAATATTTTTTTCAGAAAATCCTTAAAAATGCCTTAAATCTTCAAAAAATGCAATAAAATCAAGTGTTATAGCATTTTTTATTTTTTTTAATTATTTACATATTTTTAAAAATCCCATTAAAAACTATAAAAATCAATATTTTTATAGAATATTTCATATTATTTTCAAAAAATACATGAAACATTAAAATCTCAGAAAAATGTGCTAAAATTGTATTTATTGCATATTTCGACGTTTAGACGGTTTGAGTGCTTTTCTGGCAAAACTCATTTTTAGCTAAAATACTTAGATTACAACACTTTTAAATAAAATTTCTAATGCAATTGAAATTTATGGGAAAAGTAAGCAAAATTTTATGATTTTCTTTTAGGAAGCTACTCATATGTATATTTTATCTAAAAATTTGTTTTCAGAAATTCCTTGAATGCCTTGAATCGTCAAAAAATGCAATAAATTCAAATTTTATAGCATTTTTAATTTTTTATTATTTCATATTTTAAAATCCATTAAAAAACTATAAAAATCAATATTTTATGAATATTTCATATTACTTTCGAAAAAATACATGAAACTATTAAAAATCTCAGAAAAATGTGCTAAAAACGTATTTTATTGCATATTTCGAGTTTCAGAGCGATTAAATAAATTTCCAACTGCAATGGGAAATTTATGAAAAGTAAGCCAAATTTATGATTTTTTTTTGGAAGCTTACTCATAGGTGTATTTTATCAAAAAAATAGTTTTCAAAAACCTTGAAAATGCCTTAAATCATCAAAAATGCAATAAAATGAAGTTCTATAGCATATTTCATTATTTATTATTTATTTACATATTTTTAAAAATCTTTTAAAAATCTATAAGAATCAATACTTTTATTGAATTTTTCATAATTTTTTTAAAAAAATCCCTTGAAATATTAAAAGCTCGAAAATGTGCTAAATGGTATTTATTGCATATTTCGACGTTTTAGACGGTTTGAGTGCTTTTCTGGCAAAACTCATTTTTGCTAAAATATTAATTATCAAACTTTTAAATAGACTTTCACTGCAATTGAAATTTATTGGAAAATAAGCAAATTTTATGATTACTCTTTTAGGAACCTAACTCATAGGTGTATTTTATCTAAAAAAAATAGTTTTTCAGAAAATCCTTGAAAATGCCTTAAATCGTCAAAAAATGCAATAAATTCAAGTTTTATAGCATTTTTTAATATTTATGAATTATTTACATATTTTTAAAAAATCCCATTAAAAATCTATAAAAATCAATATTTTTATAGAATATTTCATATTATTTTCGAAAAATACATGAAACATTAAAAATCTCAGAAAAATGTGCTAAAATCGTATTTTATTGCATATTTTGACGTTTTAGATCGGTTTGAGAGCTTTTCTGGCAAAACTCATTTTTTAGCTAAAATACTTAGATAATCACACTTTTAAATAAAATTCCTACTGCAATTGAAATTTATGGGAAAAGTAAGCCAAATTTTATGATTTTCTTTTAGGAAGCTTACTCATAGGTGTATTTTATCTAAAAAAATAGTTTTTCAAAAAATCCTTGAAAATGCCTTAAATCATCAAAAAATGCAATAAAATGAAGTTCTATAGCATATTTCATTATTTATTATTTATTTACATATTTTTAAAAAATCCTATTAAAAATCTATAAGAATCAATACTTTTATTGAATATTTCATAATATTTTTTAAAAAATACCTGAAATATTAAAAAGCTCAGAAAAATGTGCTAAAATGGTATTTTATTGCATATTTCGACGTTTTAGAGCGGTTTGAGTGCTTTTCTGGCAAAACTCATTTTTTTGCTAAAATACTTAGATTATCAAACTTTTAAATAGACTTTCTACTGCAATTGAAATTTATGGGAAAAGTAAACAAATTTTATGATTTTCTTTCAGGAACCTTACTCATAGGTGTATTTTATCTAAAAAAAATATTTTTTCAGAAAATCCTTGAAAATGCCTTAAATCGTCAAAAAATGCAATAAAATCAATTGTTATAGCATTTTTGATTTTTAATTATTTAATATTTTTAAAAAATCCATTAAAAAACTATAAAAATCAATATTTTTATAGAATATTTTCATATATTTTCCAAAAATACATGAAACATTAAAAACTCAGAAAAATGTGCTAAAATGGTATTTTATTGCATATTACGACGTTTAGAGCAGGTTTGAGTGCTTTTCTGGCAAAACTCATTTTTAGCTAAAATACATATATTATCACACTTGTAAATAGAATTTCACTGCAATGGAAATTATGGGAAAAAGTAAGCCAAATTTTATGATTTTCTTTTAGGAAGCTTACTCATAGGTGTATTTTATCTAAAAAAAAAAAAATAGTTTTCAGAAAATCCTTGAAAATGCCTTAAATCGTCAAAAATGCAATAAAATAGTTTTATCAGCATTTTTAATATTATTATTATTTACATATTTTTAAAAATCCTATTAAATTTATATGAATCAATACTTTTATTGAATGTTTCATAATATTTTTTAAAAAAACTGAAATATTAAAAGCTCAGAAAAATGTGCTAAAATGGTATTTTATTGCATATTTCGACGTTTAGAGCGGTTTGAGTGCTTTTCTGGCAGGAAACTCCTTTTGCTAAAATACTTAGATTATCACACTTGTAAATAGAATTTAAACTGCAATGTGCAAATTTATAGGAAAAGTTAGCCAAATTTTCTGATTTTCCTTTAGGAAGCTCACTTATAGGTGTATTTTATCTAAAAAAAATAGTTTTTCAAAAATCCTTGAAAATGCCTTAAATCGTCAAAAAATGCAATAAAATGAAGTTTTATAGCATTTTTGAATATTTATTATTTATTTACATATTTTTAAAAAATCCCAATAAAAATCTATAAGAATCAATACTTTTATTGAATATTTCATAATATTTTTTAAAAAATACTTGAAATATTAAAAAGCTCAGAAAAATGTGCTAAAATGGTATTTTATTGCATATTGCGACGTTTTAGAGCGATTTGAGTGCTTTTCTGGCAAAACTCATTTTTTAGCTAAAATACATATATTATCACACTTTTAAATAGAATTTCAACTGCAATGGAAATTTATAGGAAAAGTAAGCCAAATTTTATTATTTTCTTTTAGGAAGCTTACTCATAGGTATATTTTATCTAAAAAATTTGTTTTCAGAAATTCCTTGAAAATGCCTTGAATCGTCAAAAAATGCAATAAAATAACGTTTTATAGCATTTTTTAATATTTATGTATTATTTACATATTTTTAAAAAATCCCATTAAAAATCTTTAAAAATTAATATTATTATAGAATTTTCATATTATTTTTCAAAAAACACATGAAACATTAAAAATATCATAAAAATGTGCTAAATTGGTATTTTATTGCATATTTCGACGATTTAGAGCGGTTTGAGTGCTTTTCTGGCAAAACTCATTTTTTAGCTAAAATACATATATCACACATTTAAATAGAATTTCTACTGCAATGGAATTTTATGGGAAAAGTAAGCAAAATTTTATGATTTTCTTTTAGGAAGCTTACTCATAGGTGTATTTTATCTAAAAAAAATAGTTTTTCAAAAAATCCTTGAAAATGCCTTAAATCGTCAAAAAATGCAATAAAATGAAGTTTTATAGCATTTTTTAATATTTATTATTTATTTACATATTTTTAAAAAATCCCATTAAAAATCTATAAGAATCAATACTTTTATTGAATATTTCATAATATTTTTTAAAAAATACCTGAAATATTAAAAAGCTCAGAAAAATGTGTTAAAATGGTATTTTATTGCATATTTCGACGTTTTAGACCGGTTTGAGAGCTTTTCTGGCAAAACTCATTTTTTAGCTAAAATACTTAGGTGTGAGGGGTACTGGCATTAGATTGGCAGGGGGCGTATGATAGTGTAGAGCGCGAGAGCATGTACGAAATCATGGAGCGACAGGGGTTCGGTGTGGAAGTGATGAGTTGGATCAGAGCTTTATATGAAGGGGCATGTGTTAGGGTACAAGTCAACGGTAGATTCGGTGGGGTGGTGCAGATGGAACGGGGTTTGCGGCAGGGATATCCTCTGTCGCAAATTCTGTTTGCATGTGTTCAGGATCCGTTTTACAGATTGGTGGGGGGAGGGGGTGGTGGTGGTGAGGGGATCATGAATATTGTTGGGTATGTGGACGACACTACGGTGCTGGTATGGCAGGAGAAGGGGCTGGGGCATGTAGGGAACAGTATAGGCACATTTTGTAAGGCAACTGGAATGAAGGTTAACGGGGCAAAATCATTGCTGTTGGAGGTGGGTAATTGGGTGGGGAGGGGGTTGGGTAGAAGATATGGTTGGAATGTGACTGACACAGTGAAAATATGTGGAATAGTGTTCAAGGGGAATCGGGATGTGACGAGAGAGGTAAATTCGGGGAATGTAGTGCAACGGGCAATGGAGCGTATAAATGGTTGGCGTGCGGGTGAGCTCACGTTGAGGCAGAGGGTCATTGCGGTAAACACAATGATTTACAGTAGGATTTGGTTTATAGCTAATATTTATCCTTTATTGAGGTGGGATGTGGAAGGGCTGGATCGTAAAGTATTTAAGTTCATATGGGCTAATGGTAGACATTGGTTATGGAAGGATATAGTTAGGAAGGACATATTATTGGGGGGGTTGGGTCTGATTTGGCTGGAGAAGAGGTTGATGTGCATGTATGTGAAACGTTGTGTGTTGAGGAGGGGGATGGAGGGACCGGGGTGGAAGGAGTGTTGAGAGATTTGGGTGAATGGTGGGAGGGGAGGGATCTGGTACAGTGCAGGGATTGGCTGCGCAATATGATGGTCATAAAGGAACCCCAAAATTTAAAAGTAGCTGTGCTTATGAGGTTAGGAGGTGGGGTGGGGTGCTGGAGGGGAGGCTATATATCCAGTTTATGACTGGAAAGGAATTTGGGGGTTTCGGCAATTACGTTTATCGGGAAGGGATCGTGAGCTGATGTATAGGTTTCACATGGGGCGGTTGCAGCAAGGGAGATTTTATTTCGAATGGGGTGTGTGAAAGATGGGGTTGTGAGAGGTGTGGCAAGCCGGAGACCGTCTTGCATGCCATATATTTTTGTGAAGCATTGGAAGGGGTAAGGTGGTGGATGGGATGGGTTTTGAGGAAATTGGGGAGGGGGAGTACCTTTGTTAAGGGCAATTTTCTTGGATTTGGGGGTGTCATAGGGACAAAAAGGGTTTAATGTACTCGCATGGTGGATTTTGTTTGTGTGTCTTGGAAATTGAGAGGTGGGCATTCGGAAAGAATAAAGGCGGTGGGGGCTCATATATATCGAACCTAGTGTCGGAATCGTTTGCTATATGGGAAGGGTTGGGAATTCGTATTTTCGGAGGATTACAGATCATTAAGTGTCAAGGGGTATTGAGAGGTTTGGAGGGATTTGAGTGGGCTTGACCTGTAGGGTTGGGGAATAGGAAAGGATGTGTTTGTTTTTAGGAGATAGGGACGTGTGATTAGAGAAAGGGGGAGGGAAGATGGGGTGGGGTATTATTTTATTATTTTCTTTGGGTGACGTTGACATTCTATGTTGTGACAAGTGATTGGGGTTTTGGGTAGTGAATGAGATGAATGAAGGGGTGGAATGGATGTTGGTGAGGTTGGTAAGGTGGGGGTAGTCAGGGGTTGTACATGGGTTTGGCTGGTCCTCTGAAGCCGGAGGGAGGGAGGTGTGTTTGGGTGGTAACTGGTGTGAATGTGTTGGGGGTTGGTTTGTACTTACCAGTAGATGGTAAGGGTAACTGAAACATGTTGTGGTTACTTGAATTTCGATTTGTAATTTACTTTTGTATATACTCTGTGGCAGGTTGATGGCATTCTGATAGGACATCAGGTATGCACCACACTTGTTGTAGGTCATGAATTTACACATGTATAAGTGTAATTAGTATTAATACAACTTATAAAGTTAAAAGTAATAGATGCTAATTGTGTTTGTATTCATTTTTACATAATTGTGTGTATAGAGGTTTGTTGTGGCTATGAAAGCAAAAATTTGTGGTTAGGTGTGAAGTTATTAGGATACTTTTGTTAAATGTAATCTCATGCACATAGAGCTTACAGTTTATAAGGTTAATGCAAATAGTTAGGTGAAGAGGGGTGCCTCTTATTGGGATTTATGGCATAGGTAGGATGCATGTCCTTAATGATTTGTAAGGACGATTCATATATGTTTATGGTAAAAATATTACTAGGAATTATATCGGTGTAGGGTCTCGGCACTGGGTGTACCTTTTGTTGTATGTTAATTTTATCACCTTGCACGAAGTTTGTATTGAGCTGTTGTTTGCGACACAGCATTTATTTCCATTGATGTTGGAAAGGTTACTCACTGTTAATGTTCTTTGCGTTTATACACATTTGATTGTTTTGAGTTTGTATATGTATTACATGTACCGAAAAACTAATAAAATGTAAAAAAAAAAATACTTAGATTATCAAACTTTTAAATAGACTTTCTACTGCAATTGAAATTTATAAGAAAATAAGCAAAATTTTATGATTTTCTTTTAGGAACCTTACTCATAGGTGTATTTTATCTAAAAAAATAGTTTTCAGAAAATCCTTGAAAATGCCTTAAATCGCCAAAAAATACAATAACTTGAATTTATAGCATTTTTTAATATTTATTAATTATTTACATATTTTTAAAAAATCCCATTAAAAATCTATAAAAATCAATATTTTTATAAAATATTTCATATTATTTTCGAAAAATACATGAAACATTAAAAATCTCAGAAAAATGTGCTAAAATCGTATTTTATTGCATATTTCGACGTTTCAGAGCGGTCTGAGTGCTTTTCTGGCAATACTCATTTTTTAGCTAAAATACTTAGATTATCACACTTTTAAATAGAATTTCAACTGCAATGGAAATTTATAGGAAAAGTAAGCCAAATTTTATGATTTTCTTTTAGGAAGGTTAATCATAGGTATATTTTATCTAAAAAAAATAGGTTTTCAAAATCCTTGAAAATGCCTTAAATCGTCAAAAAATGCAATAAAATCAAGTGTTATAGCATTTTTTATTTTTTTTAATTATTTACATATTTTTAAAAAATCCCATTAAAAAACTATAAAAATCAATATTTTTATAGAATATTTCATATTATTTTCAAAAAATACATGAAACATTAAAAAGCTCAGAAAAATGTGCTAAAATGGTATTTTATTGCATATTTCGACGTTTTAGAACGGTTTGAGTGCTTTTCTGGCAAAACTCATTTTTTAGCTAAAATACTTAGATTACCACACTTTTAAATAAAATTTCTACTGCAATTGAAATTTATGGGAAAAGTAAGCAAAATTTTATGATTTTCTTTTAGGAAGCTTACTCATAGGTATATTTTATCTAAAAAATTTGTTTTCAGAAATTCCTTGAAAATGCCTTGAATCGTCAAAAAATGCAATAAAATAACGTTTTATAGCATTTTTTAATATGTATATATTATTTACATATTTTTAAAAAATCCCATTAAAAATCTTTAAAAATTAATATTATTATAGAATTTTCAAATTATTTTTCAAAAAATAAATGAAACATTTATTGCATATTTCGACGATTTAGAGCGGTTTAAGTGCTTTTCTGGCAAAACTCATTTTTTAGCTAAAATACATAGATTATCACACTTGTAAATAGAATTTCAACTTCAATGGAAATTTATAGGAAAAGTAAGCCAAATTTTATGATTTTCTTTTAGGAAGCTCACTTATAGGTGTATTTTATCTAAAAAAAAATAGTTTTTCAAAAAATCCTTGAAAATGCCTTAAATCGTCAAAAAATGCAATAAAATGAAGTTTTATAGCATTTTTGAATATTTATTATTTATTTATAGATTTTTAAAAAAATCCCAATAAAAATCTATAAGAATCAATACTTTTATTGAATATTTCATAATATTTTTTAAAAAATACTTGAAATATTAAAAAGCTCAGAAAAATGTGTTAAAATGGTATTTTATTGCATATTGCGACGTTTTTGAGCGATTTGAGTGCTTTTCTGGCAAAACTCATTTTAGCTAAATTACATATATTATCACACTTCTAAACAGAATTTCAACTGCAATGGAAATTTATAGGAAAAGTAAGCCAAATTTTATTTTCTTTTTAGGAAGCTTACTCATAGGTATATTTTATCTAAAAAATTTGTTTTCAGAAATTCCTTGAAAATGCCTTGAATCGTCAAAATGCAATAAAATAACGTTTTATAGCATTTTTAATATTTATAAATTATTTACATTTTTTTAAAAAACCCCAAATTTAAAAATCAATATTTTTTAAATATTTCATTTTAAATTTTCAAAAATACATGAAACTTTAAAAAATCTCAGAAAAATGTGCAAAAAAATGGATTTTATTGCATATTTCGACTTTTTAGAGCGGTTTAAGTGCTTTTCTGCAAAACTAATTTTTAGCTAAAATACTTAGATTTTCAAATTTTTTAAAAAAACCTACTGCAATTGAAATTTATGGGAAAAGTAAGCAAAAAATGATTTTCTTTTGGGGAAGCTTACTCATAAGTGTATTTTAAACAAAAAAAAAAATTTTTCCAGAAAATCCTTAAAATTTTAAGAATCGCCCAAAAAGCAATAAAACCCAAGTTTTAGCTTTTTTTATTATTTTTAATTTTTTTCATATTTTATAAAAAACCCCTTTAAAAAAACTAAAAAAAATCAATATTTTAAAGAATATTTCATATTATTTTCGAAAAATACATAAAAATTTTAAAAAACTCAGAAAAATGTGCAAAAAATGGTATTTTATTGCATATTTCGACGTTTTAAGCGGTTTGAGTGCTTTTTTTCCCAAAACTCATTTTTTAGCTAAAAAAACTTAGATTATCACACTTTTAAATAAAATTTCTGCAATTGAAATTTACTGGGAAAAGTAAGCAAAATTTTATGATTTTCTTTTAGGAAGCTTACTCATAGGTGTATTTTATCTAAAAAAATAGTTTTCAGAAAATCCTTGAAAATGACTTAAATCGTCAAAAAATGCAATAAAATCAAGTTTATAGCATTTTGAATATTTTAATTATTTACATATTTTTAAAAAATCATTAAAAATCTATAAAAATCAATATTTTTAGAATATTTCATATTATTTTCAAAAATACATGAAACATTTAAAAGCTCAGAAAAATGTGCTAAAATGGTATTTTATTGCATATTTCGAGTTTAAATTTAAGTGCTTTTCTGTAAAACTCTTTTAGCTAAAATACTTAGATTATACACTTTTAAAAAAATTTCTACTGCAATTGAAATTTCTGGGAAAAGTAAGCAAATTTTATGATTTTCTTTTAGGAAGCTTACTTATAGGTATATTTTATCTAAAAAATAGTTTTTCAGAAAATCCTTGAAAATGCCTTGAATCGTCAAAAATGCAATAAAATAACGTTTTATAGCATTTTTAATATTTAAATTATTTACATATTTTTAAAAATCCAAATTTAAAATCTAAAATAATATTTTTGAATTTTCATATATTTTAAAAATACATGAAAATTAAAAGCTAAATGGCTAAAATGGATTTTATTGCATATTTCGCGTTTAGAGCGGTTTGAGTCTTTCTGACAACTCATTTTTATAAAATACTTAGATTTCAACTTTAAATAAATTTCTGCAATGAAATTTTGGAAAATAACAAATTTTATTTTTTTTATATTTTATTAAAAAATATTTTAAAATCTGAAAATAAATCGTCAAAAATGCAATAAAATAGTTTATAGCATTTTTTTAATATTTAATTATTTAATATTTTAAAAATCCATTAAAATCTAAAAATCAATATTTTTAGAATTTCATATATTTTAAAAAAATGAAATTAAACTCAGAAAAATTTAAATGGTATTTTATTGCATATGACTTTAGAGCAGTTTGAGTGCTTTTCTGAAAACTCATTTTAGCTAAAATACTAGATTCACACTTTTAAAAAATTTCTGCAATTGAAATTTTGGAAAATAGCAAAATTTATGATTTTCTTTTAGGAACTTACTAATATTTATCTAAAAATTTTCAGAAAATCTTAATCAATGTCAAAAATCATAAAATAAGTTTATAGATTTTAATATTATATTATTACTATTTTAAAATCCCTTAAACTTAAAATTATTTTTAGTATTTATTATTGAAACATGAAACATTAAAAACTAGAAAAATGTGCTAAATTTTTTTGCATATTTCGACGTTAAGTTGGTCTTTTCTGCAAAATCATTTTTAGCTAAAATACTTAGATTTCACACTTTTAAATAATTTCTACAATTAAATTTATGGGAAAAGAAGCAAAATTTAATGTTTTTATTGCTTCTTGAGTTTTATTTATGTTTTTCGAAAATCTTTAGCTAAAATATTGATTCAAATTAAATAGTTTTATGCATTAATTTTAAATAACAATTTTTTAAAAATCATAAAATATAAATTTAAATATAAAAATATTATTTTCAAAAATAATGAAATTAAAACTAGAAAAATGTGCTAAAAATATTTTATTATTTATTTCGACGTTTAAGAGCGGTTTGAGTGCTTTTCTGAAAAACCATTTTTAGCTAAAATTCATTATTAAACTTTTAAATAAATTTCTACTAATAAATTTATGGAAAATAAAGCAATTTATATTTTCTTTTGAAGTTTAGTGTTTTCTAAAAAAAAATATTTTTTCAAAATCTTGAAAATCCTAAATCGTCAAAAAATGCAATAAAATGAAGTTTATAGCATTTTAATATTTATAATTTATTTAATTTTAAAAATTATTAAAAATCTAAAAAATATTTTTATAAATATTCAATTTTAACGAAAATACTGAAAATTAAAAAGTCTCAGAAAAATGTTGCTAAAATTATTTTATTGCATATTTCGACGTTTAAAATTTCAAGTGCTTTTTGAAAATCTATTTTTAGCTAAAATATAGATTTCAAACTTTTAAATAAAATTTCTCTAATTGAAATTTATGGGAATATTAAGCAAAATTTTATGATTTTCTTTTAGGAACTTACTCATAGGTTTTTCTAAAAAATTAGATTTTAGAAAATCTTAAAAATGCCTGCAAATCGAAAAATGGAAAAAATCAAGTTTTATAGCATTTTTAATTTTATACATTATTTAATATTTTAAAAAAATCCATTAAAAACTTAAAATCAATATTTTTTAAATATTTCATATTATTTTCGAAAATACATAAACATTAAAAACTCAAAAATGCTAAAATGGTATTTTATTGCATATTTGACTTTTTTAAGCGGTTTGAGTGCTTTTCTGGCAAAACTCATTTTTAGCTAAAATCTAAATCCATT
>WNWK01033745.1:0-20930 GCA_009830355.1 Cherax destructor | reverse complement strand
TTCAATGACATATTTTATTCATTCTAGAGTATATGTCATGTTTCTACGTTATTAATATTGTTTATTAGGTCATACTGAATTGTGATAAATAAATAAGCCAGTGTTGATATTAGTGTCATATTGAAGGACTATCTTGTCCTATCCCCAGGAAAAGATAGCCACATATGAAAGGGACATACAGTGGACCACCGAGTAACGTAAAACTTCTTTCCCAGAATTTTTCCTTCAAGCGTTACCAAACGAATTTACCCCCTTGGGAATAATGTCATGTAGGTTAGTCTTTTTTAAAACCCCCCAAAAATACACTTCAACAAGATTTAAATTTTAACGTTTTACATAATTGTACGTTTTCCCGGGGGTGTTAATTTCCTCGGGGCCCACTGATTTTATTCATTTTTAGTGTATATGAGGATTGTATGTTATTCATATTTTTTTTATGTCAAATTAGATGAATTGTGATAGATAAAT
This sequence comes from Cherax destructor, assembly GCA_009830355.1. Taxonomy (NCBI): domain Eukaryota; kingdom Metazoa; phylum Arthropoda; class Malacostraca; order Decapoda; family Parastacidae; genus Cherax; species Cherax destructor. The sequence continues at coordinate 20,462 of WNWK01033745.1, read as the reverse complement.
AAGCTGTATAGAGTTGATATTAGAATCGTATTGAAGGGGTATTTTGTTCTGTCTCCAAACAATACTCTCCTCCAGTCTTTAATAAAGGTATGTAATAGTGATTTAAATGTTCATTTATCCATTTCTAGTCATTTTATTTAATTCTCATTGTTTTATGTATGTAAAACTATAGTTAATCTTAAAAAAAAATATTTTTTGTTATTTTTGTCAGGAACGGATTAGTTGTACAGTGGTACCTCGGTTAACGATATTTTTTCGTTCCAGAATGCTGTTCAAGTGCCATTACCAAACAAATTTATCCCCATAAGCGTAATTTTGTATTTCTTCATTTTAGCCTTGATAATGTAAAATAGACTAGTCCTTTTAGACCCCCAAAAATACACTTACAAAAGCATTTAAAAAAATAAACTTACATAAAAGGGCGAGTTTGGGGACCATCGTTAACGGAGGTACCACTGTATTTACATTAATTCTTATGGGAAATATTATTTCGCTTTTAGGCTGAGCTTCTGGAACAGATTACAGCCGATAAGTGAGGGTCCACTGTATGCAATAACTTTAAAACACTTGAAATTTTGGAAAGTTTCCAGACATAATAGAGAGATATGCTCATGAAGAATGTAAACAAACCAGGTGGCGTGCACCGTATAAGACACCAAAGCCAAATGTGGTGTAATTACAGGCTTTTTCCTGCGCGCACTCAGAATCTGCAGCAATGAGTTCCATGACGAAGAATGCTCTCTAGTTGAACAAGTATTTTCTAAACTTCACTCTCCTCATCACTTCATTAGAGACTGCAGATAATGTTTATTAAACATATTTAACACACCCAGAGAAAACGCTCCCGAGAAGAGATACATCGTTTTCCCCACCAACTCCATTGCCAAACACATTTCCAATACCTCATTCCAAGTATCTTCCTCCACATCCACCACCATAAAAGACATTACCAGTAATAGACAGGACAAGCTTCAATCCCCTGCAGGGGTATACATAAACCTTTGAAATGACTGCAGCAAATTATACATGGGCGAAACATCCAGAAACCTCCAAACACATATTTCAGAACACCAATACGCAGGCAGATCTGACGATTCAAGAAATGCCTGTGTTCAACACCGAAATTCACACAACCATTTAATCAACTACAGAAACGCAAGACTTATCACCCAAGAAGACAACACTCAATACCGAAGAATCCTGGAATCATCACTTATCTGCATATCCAACAACTTCAACCAAAACAACGGCTTCTATAATATAGCTGAACCCCTTGCCAAGAAACTTCATTGCTATCCCACATAAGAATGGAGGAACACTGCAGAAGGTCTACTCATATACAGTGGACCCTCGGTTTTCGTTCACCTCCAAACTCGAACAATTATGTAAGTGTATTTTCTAAGTGCTTTTGTAAGTGTATTTTTGAGGATCTGAAACGAATAATTTAATTTGCATTTGTCCTTATGGGAACAAATTCGTTCGGTAACGGCACTCAAACAGCATTCTGGAACGAATTTTCAATGAAAACCCTTTGACTGTTTTAGTCGTATATATACGTCTTACGAGCCACTGTTTCTGACGTATATATACTCAAAAATTGTAGCGGCTTCAAATCACGTGGGAGAAAGCTGGTAGGCACACATGTGAGTGAATGGATCTGTGTGGTCAGTGTGCACTGTATAAAAAAAATCCTGCAGCACACAGTGCATAATGAGGAAAAAAAAAAACTGACCGTGTTTTTGCATTTAAACGCCAATTTTGAGGTGTATTTTCGTATAGTATTTATGGCTGTATTCTCTTTTTCATGGTCTCATATGATAGAATGGAAAACATATTACAGAAATAGATATGATTTTGATTAGTTTCATGATAAAAACGACCTTGAAATTAAGCTCAAAGAAGCGGAAATGTTTGATTTTTGCCAATGTTCAAGATTAAACAAATCACGCCACGCGTCCAATACACGTCAACTTGTGAGTCTAATATTCTTTCACAAGTGCACTGATATTATTTATACCACTTTTACAATAATGCAATAGTCTGCATAACAGTAAATCTTCTATTTTTTGTGTGAAAAAAAAATCAAAATAGAAAGCAAGAGTAATATAAGATGGGCCTAAAGATGTGACTAATGAACAGAGAATATCTTATTTTAGTGCCAGGAATGTCTGCATTGTTTATTCTGGACCCTATTTTGAAATTGACATCTTTTTTGTTTTGCATTAAATTGCCCAAATTTCAAATTTCTGACCACTTTATTGGGTAGTTGCAATCAGTTTTTTGACAGTTTCTTGTACAGTAGGGCCCCGCTTTTCGGCGTTTCGTCTTTCAGCATTCCGTTCATATGGCGAGTTCAAATTATGACCAAAACTTTTGTATATGGCGAGCGTCTTTCAGATACGGCACACGCCACCCGGTTTGTTTATATTTTCCGTGAGCACATCTCTCTATTATGTAATCATCACTCTTGCGCACATTAAATGTCCAATTTTATGTCAATATAGACATTTTCATTAATCCATCTATGATATATTCTTCAAAATTATATGAGAAACACGTTACATAGCATATAAACATGCTGTTTATATGCTATGTAGGTGTGGTTGCCGGGCGGAGGGAAAACATTACGTAATACTAATAATAAATCACTCTTGCGCACATTAAATGTCTTATTTTACGTTAATATAGACATTTTCATTAATCCATCTATGATAATTTCTTCAAAATTATAAAAGAAACATGTTACAAAGCATATAAACATGCTGTTTATATGCTATGGTGTTGCCGGGCGGAGGGAAAACATTACGTAATATTAATAATAATCACTCTTGGGCACATTAAATGACTTATTTTACATTAACCCTTTGACTGTCGCAACCCTCAATCCTGAGTGCCATTCTGTTGTCGCAAAATATTCGAAAAAAAAAAAATTATTTTTCTTATCAAAATGTTAAGATTATTTTTCTGATTGTTTTTATCCTAAAACAGATTTTTGCCATCAATACTTACCGAGATATGGAGGTGTAAAGTTGGCAGAAAATGAGCCGCGTATGGCAACAGCGGCGACTGCTGCTCACTCAGTAAACATTTGTTTACTTCCATTCATAGATTTCTTGTTTTTTCACTATTTTCTTTTACATAACTTATGTGGCCTGTGAGGCCAGATAAGGTGCAATGTATATATATACATTCGTTGTATGCAACACAATAATAGCATAAACATTAGTATCTTTATATTGTTTACAAAACTTGTTTACACAAATGAACAATACAAAAAAATCTTTATTACTATTGTTCTATAATATATATACAAATGTACAGTCACTGGACATGTTCATAGACATTCTGCAGCTTGTGGAACTCTTTGAAACATGGTTCCATGCACAGTGGTGTTTTACATTCCTCACACATAAAACGAGTGTGTCTGCATTTTTGTGGGCGTTTTGTATATACACAGACAAAACATCTCTTCTGAGCAGTTTTCTTCAAAGTAGCAGCAGGCAGTTGTGTTAGGTAGTTATCCTAGGTTGATGGGGGTCTGGGTCGTCATTCCTTCCTTCCTTCCTTCCTACATTCCTTCCTTCCTTCCTACATTCCTTCCTTCCTTCCTACATTCCTTCCTTCCTTCCTACATACCTACCTACCTTCCTTCCTTCCTTCCTTCCTTCCTTCCTTCCTACCTACCTACCTACCTACCTACCTTTCTTCCTTACTACCTTTCATCTCGTCCTTCCTTTCTTCCTTCTGGTTTCTATATATACACACAGTCACTGGACACGTGCCTAGAACTGCTATAAGCTTCTGGAAGCTGGTTGTTGTGTCTGGGTCATCATTCCGACCTTCCTTCCTTCCTTCTAACCTTCCTTCCTACATTCCTTCCTTCCTTTCATCTCGTCCTTCCTTTCTTCCTTCCATCTGGTTTCTATATATACGCATATATAATCACTGGACACTTCATAGAATTGCTATTAGCTTCTGGAAGCTGGTTGTTGTTTCTGGGTCGTCATTCCTTCCTTCCTTCCTTCCTGCCTTCCTTCCTTCCTGCCTTCCTTCCTACCTTCCTTTCTACCTTCCCTCCTTCCTTCCTGCATTCCTTCCTACCTTCCTTCCTACCTTCCTTCCAACCTTCCTTCCTACATGCCTTCCTACATTCCTTCCTTCCTTCCTACATTCCTTCCTTCCTTCCTACATTCCTTCCTTCCTTCCTACATTCCTTCCTTCCTTCCTACATTCCTTCCTTCCTTCCTACATTCCTTCCTTCCTTCCTACATTCCTTCCTTCCTTCCTACATTCCTTCCTTCCTTCCTACATTCCTTCCTTTCTTTCATCTCCTTCCTTCTGGTTTCTATATATACACATATATAGTCACTGGACACTTCATAGAACTAACATTTAGCTTCTGGAAGCTGGTTGTTGTGAGTGTGTGGACTTGTAAATATGCTGAGTCAGGGTGCAGCTGCTGTCAAAATGACATATTATACCACCACTCACCTGTCAACACCCATGGGGTCCCAAGCTCTTCCCCACAGTCCTTCCTACCTACTTACGTACCTACTTACGTACCTACTTACGTACCTACTTATGTACCTACTTACGTACCTACTTACGTACCTACTTACGTACCCACTTGTTACCCTACTTGCTTACCTACTTGCTTACCTACTTACCTCTTGCTTACCTACTTACGATCTCTCTTACCACTTGCTTACTTGCCTCACCTACATACCTACTCTGCTCCTACTTACCACTTACTTGCCTACCTACTTACTTACCTACCTACTTACTTACCTACCAACCTATTGCTATTGTTCTATAATATATATACACATATATAATGACTGGACACTTTCCATCAACTTCCCTTAGCGCTTGAAGTTGTGTGTGTGGACATATAAATTTGCTGAGTCAGGGTAAGGCAGCTGTCAAAATGACATATTATACCATTACTCACCACCCTCACTGCCTGTCAACCTGTCAACACAAAAGGGGACCCATGTCTTCCCCACAACCTCCTTCCTAGCTTCCTTTCTTCCTTCATTCCTTTCTTACTTATTTCCTTCCTTCCTCTCGTCTCTTCCTTCCTTCCTCTCATCTCTTCCTTCCTGCCTTCCTTTCTTCCTTCATTCATTCCTTCCTTTTTTTCGTCCTTCCTTTCTTACTTCTTTTGTTCCTTCCTTCCTCTCATCTCTCCTTCCTTTCTTTCTTTCTTCTTTTGTTCCTTCCTTCCTCTCATCTCTCATTCCTTTCTTCTTTCCTTCCTTCTTTTCCTCCTTCCTTCTTTCCTTCCTTTCATCTCTTCTTTCCTTCCTTCCTTCCTTCCTTCCTTTCATCTCTTCTTTCCTTCCTTCCTTCCTTCCTCTCATCTCTTCCTTCCTTTCTTACTTTCTTTCTTTTTTCCTTCCTTCCTTCTGGTATCCTGGGCACTGCTTTCGGTCACAAACTCCTCAAAACCATGAAATTCATCTTCAAGACACTTCCATCTGTGTTAGAGCTATCATTGAGGATGAGAACAGTCCCAGATGCGCCAAGGAGTCAGATAATTCTTACCGCTAGGCATGCTGAACAAGGACTACTGAAATGGCGTTCCCACAATGCACCACTGGCTGCCCGATTTTTTATACTGCGACACTGACCACAGACCCATTCTCTCTCACATGTAGGCCTACCAGCTTTCTCCTGTTTGATTTGAGGCCGCTGAATTTAGGCGTATAGATACGTCCGAAACAGTGGCTCGTAAGACGTATATATACGACCGAAACAGTCAAAGGGTTTTTAATATAGACATTTTCATTAATCCATCTATGATTTTTTCTTCACAATTACAGTGGACCCCGAGTTTCGTAAACCCCGGAAATCGTACATTTATGTAAGTATAATATTGTAAGTGCTTGTGGAAAAGTATTTTTGGGGGTCTGAAATAGACTGACCTACGTGACATTTTTCCTTAAGGGAGTAAATTCGTTCGGTAATGGCACTTGAGCAGATTTCAGGAGTGAAGTTTTTACGAAACTCGGGGGTCCACTGTATATAAGAAACATGTTACATAGCATATAAACATGCTGTTTATATGCTACGGTGTTGCCGGGCGGAGGGAAAACATTACGTAATATTAATAATAATCACTCTTGGGCACATTAAATGTCTTATTTTATGTTAATATAGACATTTTCATTAATTCATCTATGATATTTTCTTCAAAATAATTTAAAAAAACGCGTTACATAGCATATAAACATGATACATACACCCACAGAATAAAAATTGACAAATATGGTACAGTCATCCCTTGGTTTTCGCTTGTCCCAGTTTTCGCCATTTTGGTTTTCGCCGACTTTTTTAAGGGAAAATTTGTCTTAGTTTTTGCCGATTGTTTTAGTTTTCGCCGACCGTATGGGACCTGTCCACCAGTGCCGCGCACATACAAAGGCTGTAGGCCCGCCACCCACGCACATTGTCACGCAGTCTAGCATTGTTTACGCTTGAGTGAACATCACCCCAGGAGTTTATACAAAACATTTACAGTGGACCCTCGGTTAACGAATACCCCGGAAATCGTACAATTATGTAAGTATAATTTTTTAATTGCATGTGGAAGTGTATTTTTGGGGGTCTGAAATAGACTAACCTACGTGACATTATTTCTTAAGGACGTAAATTCGTTCGGTAATGGCACTTGAGCAGGCTTCTGGGATGAATTTTTTTCGTTAACCGAGGGTCCACTGTATTAACAATTCATTGTTTTTGGGCCTTGATTATTGTGTGTGACTACTAAATAAGCTACCATGGGCCCAAAGAAAGCTCCTAGTGCCACTTCTTTAGTAAAGAAAGTGAGGAACACTGTAGAAATGAAAGAAATAGAAAAATATGATAGTGAAAGTGAGAAACACGATGGAGTTTAAGAGTGTAGCAGGCATGCAGGGAGTGTAGCAGGCATGCAGGGAGTGTAGCAGGCATGCAGGGAGTGTAGCAGGCATGCAGGGAGTGTAGCAGGCATGCAGGGAGTGTAGCATGAATGCAGGGAGTGTAGCAGGCATGCAGGGAGTGTAGCATGCATGCAGGGAGTGTAGCAGGTATGCAGGGAGTGTAGCAGGCATGCAGGGAGTGTAGCAGGCATGCAGGGAGTGTAGCAGGCATGCAGGAGTGTAGCATGAATGCAGGAGTGTAGCAGGCATGCAGGGAGTGTAGCATGCATGCAGGGAGTGTAGCAGGTATGCAGGGAGTGTAGCATGTATGCAGGGAGTGTAGCATGTGGCAGGGAGTGTAACAGGTATGCAGGGAGTGTAACAGGTATGCAGGGAGTGTAGCATGTATGCAGGGAGTGTAGCATGTATGCAGGGAGTGTAACAGGTATGCAGGGAGTGTAGCATGTATGCAGGGAGTGTAACAGGTATGCAGGGAGTGTAGCATGTATGCAGGGAGTGTAACAGGTATGCAGGGAGTGTAACAGGTATGCAGGGAGTGTAACATGTATGCAGGGAGTGTAGCAGGTATGCAGGGAGTGTAGCAGGTATGCAGGGAGTGTAGCAGGTATGCAGGGAGTGTAACAGGTATGCAGGGAGTGTAGCATGTATGCAGGGAGTGTAACAGGTATGCAGGGAGTGTAGCAGGCAGGGAGGGAGTGTAGCAGGCAGGGAGGGAGTGTAGCAGGAAGGGAGGGAGTGTAGCAGGCAGGGAGGGAGTGTAGCAGGCAGGGAGGGAGTGTAGCAGGCAGTGAGGGAGTGTAGCAGGCAGGGAGGGAGTGTAGCAGGCAGGGAGGGAGTGTAGCAGGCATGCAGGGAAGTGACCCCGGATAAGGACTTGGTTGTTGTTGTTGTAGGTTTGCCGGTACTGCCGGCCCGGTCTCGAATAGGCGACCCGGCCTTGGCTCCCAGTGCAGGGAGTGTCTTGATGGATGTCCATGTCTTGCTGGATGTCTATGGATCCCAGAGAAGGGAGAGTCTTGGAGGCATGTCAGCGGTAATCAGCTGACGATGCAAGGACGATGGTTAAGGCTGCAGCAGCAGGCAGGTCAGGAGAGGCCAAGGAAGCAGAGCAAAACAGGGTCGATTGGAGCCACACCCCAGCTTTAGCTAAAGAGCAAAGTGCTGGGGAAACTTATCTTCTCAGTGAGTGGTGAATTCTAATCAGCGTATCGTTCAATGGTACCATTCTGTAGTGCCCTGAACTTCTTCCTGGAGATGTGTTCTACGAGGAATGTGTTTGTGAAGTCGTTGAGGGATAGGTGGCGAGCTGGAGGCTTGTTCTAGTGTGTAGCTTTGATGGGGGCTGCAGGTAAACTTGACAGTTCCATGCTTGAGGCGGTGGTGAACTTCTTGTGCATGCATTTCAGTTCTATATTGATCAGTGGTATAGAAGAAGATACCGTTGGTATCAAGGTATGAGGAGTCGACTTCGTCTGCGTATTTATCAGTAGTAGGAGTAGCAGTAGCAGTAGCAGTAGGAGTAGCAGTAGCAGCAGCAGTAGCAGTAGCAGGATCCTTGAAGCTGATATTCAGGAAATCCTGAATACTTTCACACAGAACTTTAGCTCTCTTGGCTGGGGAAGATGCATGAGTCCAGGTAATACAGTATATGAGGTGGAAGCGGTCTCTGATTGGTGCATTGCAGTGGTGGTAGCAGGTACAGGTGTGCTCTCGGTGGTGGGAGGAGTCGGCGCCTCTCTGTTCTCTGGTTGGTCCGTCTCCATGGTGGAGGCGGAGCTTGAGGTGCTGGTGGTGGTGTTCGGTGTAGGTGCGAGGTGGACGGTACATGTGGTGGCTTGAACGATTTCAGCTGAGCGGTGGCGATGCAGGGAATGTAAAGCTTGGCAGGTTGTTGAGTTGTAGTAGTTCATTAATAGTTGTATTAAATGAACCTGGTGTGCCATTCTGTACGTGGGCGTACATGATGCAGTAAAGAATTTTGGTAGATTCTCCAGCATGTAGTGGTGGTGTAGTGGTGGTGGTGGCAGCCGCTTGCGTGGCCTTGAGAATTTTTGTAGTATCATTTTGTAGTTTAGTGATAGCAGCGTAAGTAGTGGTCTGGGGAGTGGTTTTCTTGAGCTGTTCTACTTGTTTCTTGTGGATTTCTCGGGCGATTGGACATCTTGCAGCAAGAGTGTGGTGATCGTTCTTGCAGTTTAAGCATTTCGGTGGAGTAGTGGTGGTGCAGGACCTGTAGTCATGTCCTTCCTTACTGCAGGTGGAGCAGAACTTTTTATCCTTGGTTGGGCAGTCTTTCGTTATGTGATGGTATGAGTAGCAGTTATAGCATTGTGGGATTGGTCTAAATTTCTCTGCTTCGATGAAGGCTGGGTTGATGTGGAAGTATTGGATAACCAGTCCATCGGTAAGTGCTTTGTCTGCCATAGTGACGTCACTGAAGGTGACCTTCAGCATGGATGGAGCATTGGGTATTTTGTTGATAAAGTCCACCTTTGCCCAAGGGTTCTGCTTTTCTATGCATGTTTTAATTTCATTGGTGTCCTGAGTGGTGATGAGAGTGTCTAGGCGTCTGAGGAACACAGTCCTCTTGGCCTTCAAGGCCGGGGAAGTCCAGACTTGGAATCCTCGGTCTTGTAGCGTGGTAGTGGCAGCAGTAGTGAGAAGTTTCTCTGCCTCAGTGTCATCAATACAGACGACAATGAAGGCAGCTTTCAGTGATAATATCGCCGTGAATTTGACTTGCAGACTGCTGCTAACAGCAGATGCAAGTGCTAGTTTGGTGGTATCATCTATGATTCCACTAGATGGCTTGATCTTAACTCGGTTAGAGTACTGCATCCTGGTGATGCAGAGCGCAGTAAAGACTCCCCTCCCCGACGGGGATCGCAGGGATACTTTCCAGGAAAAGAGAAAAAGACACCACAGGAGTCTTGCTGTTAATAGTCCGAAGGACTTGGTACCTAGAGTCCTTATGGAGGGGGATTCCCCTTCCAAAAATTAGGGTCTCTTCCCTCTCCCATCTTCCCTCTCTCCCATCCAGCAACATCAGTCTTCAATAAAGGTAAGTGCCACATTCAGTTCATTCATTTGTGCATGTAAATCTATCTTTAAGGCCCCCCAAAATTTTTTTTTCCAAACTTCTGGGTTTCTGAAACGGATTAATTGAATTTCCATTATTTCTTATGGGGAAAATAGTTTTGGTTTTCGCCGATTTTGGTTTTAGCCGATCCATCTGGAACGGATTAAAATCGAAAACCGAGGGATGACTGTATTTGTTTACCAAACGACTTTGTAGAAGTTGGAAGAATTACGTTTTCTCTAGTCAAACATTGAGGGATAACTGTAGAAAAATATTCCTTTCATATGCCTTCACTCTATATATAGTTATTCACGACCCTTGTGGGTTTAGCACTTCTTTTTTATTATGATAATAATAATGGTAATACTATCATTAACTCTAAAAATAGTGTGTTGCATGAGAATGGGAGTGTTGCTGTTTGTTTATTTTGTACTAACTTGTACACAATGTAAGAGTATTTGTATTGTGAGGTAATTATTATTATAATAAAAAAAATTATTTTGAGGTAAAAGTCTCACAAACTCTTACAAACGTATGTGAATGAACTAAAAGTGGACACGTATTAATCGCATTCATTTCGCCTGACCAAGTGATCGCTGACTACCTGTTCAGTTTGTTTTTTTACCTTGTCTGAACTCCGTATCTCGTTCTCTCTCTCGTTTACTCTTTCGTTAACTAGTTGGCTCTCATTGACTATGGCGTCTAAGCTTAGTTGTGATAAAAAGAGGAGTCGTAAGCCTCTTACTTTAAGTGCCAAGTTAGAAATGATTAAACTCAGTGAACTGACTTTTTTGGGTTATCCTGGGTTGTCTACGCATATTTGCTATGTATGATAATCTATGTAACTGTATTTGTATATACCTGAATGAACTTACTAACAACGTATATGTTGATCGCTGAGATAGCCATCAAATACAGTTACATATAGCAGCATATGTGTAGAGAACCCAGGATAACCCAAGAGTGTACTCACCTAATTGTGGTTGCAGGGGTCGAGACTTAGCTCCTGGCCCTGCCTCTTCACTGACCGCTACTAGGTCCTCTCTCTCCCTGCTCCATGATCTTTATCATACCTCGTCTTAAAGCTATGTATGGTTCCTGCCTCCACTACATCACTTGCCAGACTATTACACTTCCTGACTACTCTATGGCTGAAGAAATGCTTCCTAACATCCCTTTGACTCATCTGAGTCTTCAACTAAATCTCTTGCTAGGAGCTAGTGCTGCTGGGGATTGCAAGGTAAAACCTATGATAATTTATCACTCAGAGAATCCTAGGGCCCTAAAGAACTATGCAAAAGGTAGCCTCCCTGTTTATTATAAATCCAATTCAAAAGCTTGGATGACTACTGATCTTTTCATAAATTGGTTCACAGACTATTTTTAAGCCAATGTTAATACTTTAAGTTAAGTAATAAGTGTACGCTGTGTGTATCTTACTTTTTATTGCGTTTTTTAATGCCTAGTGCTATTGCTAACTTAATATAAGTTAATGTAAGCTTGTTGTCTGGCATTTATATGCATTTAGAAGTGGAAAAAAATGGCGTTCTGCTTTTCGGCGATGTCTGCTTTAAGGCACTAGCCTGGAACCTAACCTGCCGTATAAGTGGGGCCCTACTGTACTCAATCGATAGAACAAATGGAGTTCTAAAGAAATAGCTATGAGTTTGGTCAACTGGAACAATTGAATTGGCTGAAAATAGGGCTCAAAGTCGGTGAAATCGCCGATGCATGTATATCGCAGAGATAACTAACTTCACGAGAGCGTAATTCCGTAAGTTTTCCATCAAATTTCATACTTTTGGTGTCATTACCATTGGGAAGAGAGATTCTCTATCATTTCATAAGATATTTTTTTCCTCGAAAATTTCGCGATTTGAGGGTTGCGACAATCAAAGGGTTAAAAAAATATAATTTTTTTACATGAAATGTACATTTATCTACACAGAAAAAAATGAGACATGAAGAATAAAACAATAATAACATGACACTTACCTTAATTGAAGAGTTGTTGATGTTTGGAAGACAGGAGGAGGGTAGAGGATGGAAGACTTACTATTGTTTGGAAGGGGAATTCTCTTCCAGACTTCAGGTACCAAGTCCTTTTCCAGGGTTATTCTCTTCTTTGTCTTTTACTGCCACAGTACATTCATTACTTACTTTAAAATATTTGTAGTCTTAATGTAGAGAGAGAGAGGTGTGTAGTATTTATTTGTAGGAATTCAGTGTAGGTAGCTTGTAGACGTAGGTACACGTATGTAGCCCCCCACCCGGGGCTTCATTACACATCTACATTATTACACTACACAGCCATATTATTACATTACACAGCCATATTATTACACTACACAGCCATATTATTACACTACACAGCCATATTATTACACTACACAGCCAAATTATTACACTACACAGCCATATTATTACACTACACAGCCATATTATTACACTACACAGCCATATTATTATACTCCACAGCCATATTATTACTCTACACAGCCATATTATTACCATGTTCACTGAGTTTAATCGTTTCTAACAACTACCTTTAGATACCATCATAAACAAAGGGAGAAGTAATGAATAATTCATGCCGAGAATTGTAAACAAACGCATATGAAGGGCGGTTACTGCACCAGATGCCAGATTTACAGTTTCGTCTAACGCTGCATCAGAGAAACCACCCGACTCACCATTCAATAGCATATAAACATTGTATCAATGTTTATATGCTACAGTGGACCCTCGGAAATCAAACAGCTCGGTAATCGAACATATCGGAAATAGAATAAGAAAATCGATATTGCCAATCGAACAAAATATCGCTAATCGAACAAGTGCATACCAGACCTGTCCGCACAGGTGCACTTGGGTGCCTCAACGTGCAGGCGTGGAGAGCCAGTCTCGTGTTGTTTACACTTGAGAGAACAATACCCTGCACACTCATCCAAACATTTCACAATTAATTGTTTGGAGTTTGTTCATTAAGTGCAACTGTGAAATAAGCTATCATGGGTCAAAAAAAAGTTCCTAGTGGTACCCCTGTGGTGAAGAAAGTGAGAAACACCATAGATATGAAGAAGGAAATAATATAAAAATACGAGAGTGCTGTGGAAGAGTTGGAGGAGGACCACAGGGTGGAGCTAATAACTGAAGAGCTGCAACAGCTGGAACTGGAAGAGCATAAGACCAGATTTGAGGCTATTGATTCACAGGAGGAGGAGGGAGTGAAGGAGGTGCCTTCTTCAGAGATTAACCCTTTCAGGGTCAAGACCTCAATTCTTAACTCTCTCTCAGGGTCGAGAAATTTTTGAAAAAAAAAAAAATTTCTTATGAAAGTTTTTTTTTTTTTCTAAATCTAATAGGCTAAAAAAAACATTTTTGCAATCAATACTTACCAAGATAAGGAGGCTTGAAGTTGACAGAAAATGAGCTGCTTACGGCAACATCGCTGACTGCCGGTCGGCAGGTAATTTCTTATTTTCTTTTTTTGAGTTGTTTTCTCTTCTTTTTTAATTTGTCTTTTTTCAAATAACTTTTATGGCGTGTGAGACCAATATAAGTGCTGTTTTTCATATATTCACTCGTTATTTACTACACAATACCTACACAAACTTTGTTCTCATTATATTATTTACAAAACATGTTTACAAAAATTAACAATGAAAAATGTTGTTTATTACTATTTTTCTATCATATATATACATATATACAGTCACTGGACATGTTCCTAGAAGTTGTGGAGCTTGTGGAACTCTTTGAAACATTGTGTCATACACAATGGTACTTTACACTCCTCACACATAAAATGAGTGTCTCTGCGTTGTTGTGGACGTTTTTTTGTATGTGCACAGACATGGCACCTCTTCTGAGCCTTTGTCTTGCAAGCAGTAGCAGACAGTTTCATTAGGAAGTGATCACCAGGCCTCAGACGATAGGGTATTTGTTCATAATTTCGTGGGCGGTGTTCTATTGCAGGTGCTATTACTTGGTACTTGAATATTATTTGTCTGATCACAGACAAACAAAATTCGCCATATGATAGTTTGTTTCTGGTCTTCAGATTATACATATTATAAGCATTGAGCATGGAAATGTCCAGAATATGGAAAAAGAGTTTTATGTACCATTTATAACTTTTACGAACACAATCAGCAAACCCAATCTGCATGTCACATTTGTCCACTGAATGCATACTGAGGGTATAGTCCATCACAGCTGCAGGTTTTAGAATGGGTTCATTGGTCTCTCTATTCAGCCTTCAACTGTCTGTCATTTCGTTAGGGTGAACTGATGACAACAGTGTGACATCTCGTTTGTCATGCCACTGAAATGAAATGATGTCATTGGCAGCAAACGCCTGCACCTCACCTCTACGAGTGCCTGCATCAAACCTAGGCATATGCTTACGATTTCCACGCACTGTACCGCACACATCTGTCATGTTCACTCGCAAAAAAATCACTGAGTAAAGGGCTTGTGTACCAGTTATCAGTATATAATGTATGCCCCATACCAAGATATGGTTCCATCATTGTTCTAACCACATCACCAGAGATGCCCAATAACTTCCTGGTATCTTGCAATGTATTACTTCCAGTGTACACAATAATATCCAATACAAGACCACTGTAGCAATCACAAAGCACAAACAACTTTATACCAAAGCGTTTCCTCTTGCTTGGTATATACAGTGGACCCTCGGTTAACGAATACCCCGGAAATCGTGCAATTATGTAAGTATAATTTTGTAAGTTCTTGTGGAAGTGTATTTCTGGGGGTCTGAAATAGACTAACCTACGTGAAATTTTTCCTTAAGGGAGTAAATTCGTTCGGTAATGGCACTTGAGCAGACTTCAGGAGTGAAGTTTTTACGAAACTCGGGGGTCCACTGTACTGCTTGAACGACAGTCTACCTTTGAATAAAATCAAAGACTCATCAATAACAAGCTTCCTGAAGGGATAAAAATCTCTGTTTCATGTACACAAACAAATTCCTAATCTTATATAACCTGTCGTTTGTCAGGCCTGGTTTTGTCTGATAAGTGTAACATACGTAACAGTAGCACAAATCGATTCACTGGTATAATATCACTGAAACCTGGGGTTGAAATCAGGCGGTCTGTTGACCAGTATGATTTGACATTGTGCTTATACACATGTGGCATAAGCATTATTGTGGCAAAGAAAAGATGCATCTCAGCCACAGTTGTCTCTTTCCACTGGTGTAGACGTGATCCTGGTGAAAGTATTGTGTTTGCCATGGTGTACTCGTAGTATCTGTTGCTTTCCCTGACAATAATATTCATCAGGGTTCATCAAAGAATAATTCAAAGCATTCCAGTTCAGTGGCATTGTTCCCAAGTGTACAAGATGGGCGTATTCCACTTTGGCTTTAATCAAACTGATGGGGATTAGGAATAAAATTCTCAGCTTCCTGCCAATCCCATTGGCGGTCTGCTGGTGGGTAATGGATATTGACAGATGGTTGTGGAGGTTGTGGTTATGCAGGTTGGTGTGGTGGGTGGGTGGGTGAGGGTGGCCTTTGTTGTAGCTGAGCTGAGTCAGCGGTGTGGGTGGCAGCATGGTCCACTGCTGGTGCCTCACGCCTGGCACCACCACCACCACCAGATGCATGCACATTTCTCATCCCAATTGCAACACTATCATCTTCGTTTTCACTATCTGTGCCTGTTGTACGCCCACGGGATGTACTCCTAGATGTAGAGTGAACCCTCGCTATTCGAACACTTCAAAACTCACCCTCATTCCAGAATGCTTTTCAAGTGCTGTTACCAAACGAATTTATTCCCATAAGGAATGATGTAAATTAGATTAATCCATTTCAGACCCCCAAAAATACACTTATAAAAGCACTTACAATAATAAACTTACATAAAAGGGTGAGTTTTGGAGAGTTCGAATAGCGAGGGTCCACTGTACTCCTAACCCTTGGAAGAGCATATGGCACACTACCAGAGCGCATATACCGTCATATATACTGACGCTTCACTGGTGAATATTCCACTTCACTCTCGCTACTGGAGCTGTTTTGAAGAGCTTGGAGTTCATATTCACTATCACTATCATCACCATTGCTCACATCTGAGTCCTGGATATGAGTAAATAACAGTTTCCTCTTTCATTCTGGTACAACTGAACGTGAACAAGACGGCACAGCACCAGAGGTGGAAGGTTGTGGGTTATCTGGGTTTTCCTGACTATTACCAGTATTACAGTCAACCCCAGGTTCTCGTCGGTAATCGGTTCCAGAGGGCTCGTTGATCACCGGTTTGGTCGAACTCCGATTATATTTTCCCCATAAGAAATAATGGAAATAAAATTAATCCGTTTCAGACATCCAAAAGTATTAAAATAAAATATTTTTTTGAACTTTTTGACATTAAATTATACACAATTTTATGAAAAATTAAGAAATAATAGTACAATAACATGTCACTTACATTTATTGAAGAGTTGTTGATGTGTGGAAGACAGGAGGAGGGGAGAAGGTGGAGTAGTATGTTAGTGTTTGGAAGGGGAATCCCCTTCCATTAACACTGCAGGTGGCAAGTTCTTTTCTGGGGTTACTGGCCTTTTTCTTTGAATGCTACACTCCCTGCATGAATGCTACACTCCCTGCATCCCTGCTTCACTACCTGCATGAATGCTACACTCCCTGCATGAATGTTACACTCCCTGCATGCCTGCTACACTCCCTGCATGAATGCTACACTCCCTGCATGAATGTTACACTCCCTGCATGAATGCTACACTCCCTGCATGAATGCTACACTCCCTGCATGAATGCTACACTACCTGCATGAATGCTACACTCCTGCATGAATGCTAATCTCCCTGCATGAATGCTACACTCCTGCATGAATGCTACACTCCCTGCATGCCTGCTACACTCCCTGCATGAATGCTACACTCCCTGCATGAATGCTACACTCCCTGAATGAATGCTACACTCCCTGCATGAATGCTACACTCCCTGCATGAATGCTAATCTCCCTGCATGAATGCTACACTCCCTGCATGAATGCTACACTCCCTGAATGAATGCTACACTCCCTGCATGAATGCTACACTCCCTGCATGAATGCTACACTTCCTGCATGAATGCTACACTCCCTGCATGAATGCTACACTCCCTGCATGAATGCTACACTCCCTGCATGAATGCTACACTCCCTGCATCCCTGCTTCATTCCCTGCAACACTCTTTACCACAGGCTTGGCACTAGGAGCTTTCTTGGGTCCCATGGTAGCTTATTTAGCAGTTGCAAGCACTAAAAACAGCGGAATAATGACAATATACTGGTATGAATGCGTGGGTGGTGGTCGCTCTCGCTTGTAAACAATAGCACTGATGTTCCGTGTAGTGCCCGGGCCCAGCTGAGCCACGCGTACGTGTCCGGGACGAATAGCCAACTCGTCCAACTCCGAGCAGATCGCCTAATACCGAGCCAAAATTCTCGTAAAAAAACGTGTCTAACACAGATTTGGACGACCTCCGACGCCGTCGAGCACTGGGGGTTGACTGTATGGTCATTATTTTCGGTCACAACCGCGTCAAAACCTTGAAAATCACCTTCACTGACACCCTCATCACTATTAGAACTGTCACTGGGGAACTAAAGTGTCCCAATTCGCCGAGGAGTAAGGTGTTTCTTGCTGAGAGGCATGGTGGACAAGGTGAACTGAAATGGTGTTCCCACAATGCGCCACTGGGTACCCGATTTTTTTCCTACTGCGCACACTGACCACACAGACCCATTCTCTCACAACTGTAGTCCTACCAGTGTTTTCCCGTTCGATTTGAAGCCGCTAGAATTTATGCGTACTAGTACGTCAAACACCCTGGCACGTAAGCCATACTAGTACGTCAAAAACCCTGAAAGCGTTAAGGCGATTTGTTCAAAGTGGAACGATGTTCAAAGGTTTGTGGAGAAATACCACCCTGATCAAGCTAAAACAAGCCATAACAGCAGCATTTTCAGTGACCAAACAATGTCCTACTTCAGGCAAATGTTAAAGAGGCACAAAAAACAGGACTGTGGACAGTTATTTTGTTAGAAAAGTGTCTAGTGACTCTCAAGCTGGTCCTAGTGGGATTAAAAGACCAAGAAGAGAAGTAACCCCAGATAGGGCTTTTATACCTGAAGTCCTTTTGGAGGGGGATTCCCCTTCTAAACACTAACCCCTCCCCCTCCCTATCTTCCATATGCCATGAACAATCTTCAATAAAGGTAAGTAAAAATACATGCATTTATTTACTAATACTTTTAGTAGTATGTAATTCTTTTGTGTATGTAGAACTATAATTAATTTCATTAAAATATATCATTTTTTAATATTTTTGGGTTTCTGGAATGGATTAATTGTATTTCCATTATTTCTTATGGGAAATATTAATTCGATTATCGAACATTTCGGGTTAAGAACAAGCTCCTGGAATGGATTATGTTCGATTTGCGAGGATCCACTGTACAGTCATCCCTTGGTTTTCGATTGTCCCAGTTTTCGCCGACTTTTTTCAGGGAAAATTTGTCTCAGTTTTCGCCGATTGTTTTAGTTTTCGCCGACCGTATGGGACCTGTCCATTAGTGCCGCGCACATACAAAGGCCGTAGGCCCGCCACCCACGCACCCCCCAGCACCTCTCACACACATTGTCACGCAGTCTAGCACTGTTTATGCTTGAGTGAACATCACCCCAGGAGTACATACAAAACATTTATTAACAATTCATTGTTTTTGGCCCTTGATTATTGTGTGTGACTACTAAATAAGCTACCATGGGCCCAAAGAAAGCTCCTAGTGCCAGTCCTTTGGTAAAGAAAGTGAGAAACACGATGGAGTTTAAGAGTGTAGCATGCATGCAGGGAGTGTAGCATGTATGCAGGGAGTGTAGCATGTATGCAGGGAGTGTAGCATGTATGCAGGGAGTGTAGCAGGTATGCAGGGAGTGTAGCAAGTATGCAGGGAGTGTAGCATGTATGCAGGGAGTGTAGCATGTATGCAGGGAGTGTAGCATGTATGCAGGGAGCATAGCATGTATGCAGGGAGTGTAGCAGGTATGCAGGGAGTGTAGCAGGTATACAGGGAGTGTAGCAGGTATGCAGGGAGTGTAGCAGGTATGCAGGGAGTGTAGCATGTATGCAGGGAGTGTAGCATGTATGCAGGGAGTGTAGCATGTATGCAGGGAGTGTAGCATGTATGCAGGGAGTGTAGCAGGTATGCAGGGAGTGTAGAAGGTATGCAGGGAGTGTAGAGGTATGCAGGGAGTGTAGCAGGTATGCAGGGAGTGTAGCAGGTAGTGCAGGGAGTGTAGCAGGTATGCAGGGAGTGTAGCAGTATGCAGGGAGTGTAGCATGTATGCAGGAGGTAGCAGGTATGCAGGAGTGTAGCAGGTATGCAGGGAGTGTAGCAGGTATGCAGGGAGTGTAGCATGTATGCAGGGAGTGTAGCAGGTATGCAGGGAGTGTAGCAGGCATGCAGGGAGTGTAGCAGGTGCAGGGAGTGTATGCAGGGAGTTGCAGGAGAGTGTAGATGCGGAGTGCTTATGCAGGGAGGTGCAGGTATGCGGGAGTGTAGCAGGCATGCAGGGAAGTGACCCCAGATAAGGACTTGGTACCCAAATTCCTTATGGAAGGGGATTCCCCTTCCAAAAAATAAGGTCTCTTCCCTCTCCCCTCCTCCCTTTCTTCCATCCAGCAACATCAGTCTTCAATAAAGGTAAGTGCCACATAGAGTTCATTCATTTGTGCATGTAAATCTATCTTTAAGGCACACCAAAATTTTTTTTTTCCAAACTTCTGGGTTTCTTGAACGAATTAATTGAATTTCCATTATTTCTTATGGGGAAAATAGTTTTGGTTTTCGCCGATTTTGGTTTTAGCCGATCCATCTGGAACGGATTAAAATCGAAAACCGAGGGATGACTGTATATGATATGTAACGTGTTTCTTATATAATTTTGAAGAAAATATCATAGCTGGAGTAGTGAAAATGTCTATATTAACCTAAAATAAAACTTTTAATCTAAAATAAGACATTTCTTTGAGCTTGGTGTGGGGAAGTACCCTGCCTGGTGTGGGGAAGTACCATGTCTGGTGTGTTTTTCTTGAATTCTATCGTGTTTCTCACCTTCTTTAGCAAAGAGCTGGCACTCGGAGCTTTCTTTGGGCCCATGGTGGCTTATTTAGCAGTTGCAAGCACTAAAACGAATGAAATATTAAGAAATGTATCATATGAACGTGTGAGGTGATTGTCACTCACCGAGATACAATGCCAGACTGACACTGAATGGTGTTTGTGTACCCGTGGTGGCTTTTTGCCGCTCGGACACGTTTCATACGACCGCCAATTTTTAAGCTAAAGGACGAAAATCAAGCCAATATTTTGGCGAAAAAGTTGCCAATTTTCAAATTTGCCGATATTCAAGGGGGACAA
>WNWK01033744.1:0-20932 GCA_009830355.1 Cherax destructor | reverse complement strand
GTCATGTTCTGTAGTTCAGGAGGGGTTTTCCGTCATATTCCATTGCTTTTTTTGGGTTTTCCCCTTTTACCCACGCTGGATGGGTTTCCTGTCATATTCGTTCGTTCTGGGGGGGTTTTTTATATTCTTTCGCCACAGATTTTTTTTCACTTTTTTTTCGGTCGGGACGTTTTTCCCGTCATATTCCATTGTTCTGGACATGTTTCACTGTCATATTCCATTGTTCTGAAGGGTTTCACTCCCATATTCCATCGTTCGGGACAGGTTTCCAGTCATATTCTAGCATTCTGGACGGTTTCCTCTATTTTCCCTTGTTTTGGACGGGTTTCTCAATCATTTCTGTTGTTCTGCAGGGGTTTCCCTGTCATTTTCCATAGTTTAGAACGGTTTCCCTGTCATTTTCCCGATCTTCTGACGGGTTTCCTGTCATTTTCCCTTTCCCGTTCTGAACCGGTTTCCTGTCATATTCCGTCCTTCGAACGGGTTGCCCCTGTCATATTCCATCCTTCTGAACTAGTTTCCCTTCATGTTGCACCCGTTATGAATGGGATTCCTGTCATATTCCATCTTTCTGAATGGGTTTCCTGTCATATATCATTTCCATTCTTAGGGTTTCTTCATTCCTATTCTGGAAATTTCCTCCATATTCCATCGTTAGGACAGGTTTCATGTCATATTCATTTTCTGACGGTTTCCTGTCATATTCCATCGTTCTGAACGTTCCTTGTCATTTTATTGTTCTGGACGGGTTTCCTTGTCATATTCACTCGTTTTGCATGGGTTTCCCTGTCCTATTCTTTGTTCTGGATGGGTTTCCCTGTCATATTTCATAATTTTTCACGGGTTTCCTGTCATATTCCCAGTTCTGACGGTTTCTTCTGTCATTTCGTCGTTTTCCTGTACGGTTATCACTGTCGTCATATTTCATCTCGGTTACGGGTTTCCCGTCATTTCCTTTCTTCTGACGGTTTCTTCATATTCCATCGTTCGGGAAAGGGTTTCTCATATTCTGAACATGTTTCCTTTCATATTCTTTCGTTCTGGAGAGGTTTACCTGTCATATTCCATCGTTGTACACGGGTTTCCTGTCATATTCCATGTTCTGAACGGGTTTCTCTGTATATTCCATCGTCCTGACGGATTTCCTGTCATATTCCTTTCGGTATGGACGGTTTCTCTGTCATATTCCATCTTCAAACAAGTTTCAATGTCATTTTCCCGATTTTTCTGGACGGTTTCCTTCATATTCAATCGTTCTGACGATATTTCCCTGTCATATTCTCTGTTCATGACGGTTCCTGTCATATTACATCGTTCTGTACTAATTTCCTTGTCATATTCCATCGGTGAGAACGCGTTTCTCTGTCATATTTCATCGTTCAGGATGCGATTCTCTCATATTTCATATTCTGTAATATTTTCTTATTCTGAACTGTTTTCCCTGTCATATTCCATCGTCCTGTACTGATTTATTTGTCATATTCCTTCGGTCTGGACGTGTTTTTCAGTCATATTCCATCGCTCAGAACAGTTGTCATTGTCATATTCGATTGTTCTATACGGATTTTCCTGGCATATTCCGCTCTTCTGGACGGCTTTCCTTATCATATTTGATCGTTCTGAACTGGATTCCTGTCATATTCCATCGTTTTCAACGCGTTTCCACTCATATTTCATCGTTCATGACGGGTTTCACTCTCATATTCCATCGTTCTAAACGCGTTTCCCTGTCTTATTCCATTGTTCTTGACGGGTTTTTGTCATATTCCATCGTTCTGTACGGGTTCCCTGTCACTTTCCTTCGTTATGGACAGGTTTCTCTGTCATATTCGATTGTTCTGGACGGGTTTCCTTGTCATATTCCATCGTCGGGTACGGGTTTTCCTGTCATATTCCATCGTGCAGTAAGGGTTTCCTTTTCATATTCCCTCGTTCTGGATGGTTTACTCTGTCATATTCCATCATTCTTAACCTGTTTCCCTGTTATATTCGAATGTTCTGAACCGGTTTCTGTCATATTCGATTGTTCTGAACGGGTTTCCCTGTCATATTCCATTGCTCTAGATGGGTTTCCTTGTCATATTCCCGCGTTTTGCACGGGTTTCCCTGTCATATTCCATCGTTCTGGACGGGTTTCTCTGTCATATTACTTCGTTAAGGTCGGGTTTCCTTGTCATCTTCCATCGTCAGGACAGGTTTTTCTGTCATATTCAATCGTCGGGTACGGGTTTTCTTGTCATATTCGATTGTTTTTAACGGGTTTCTCTCTCATATTTCATCGTTCTGGAAGTGTTTCCCTCTCATATTCAATCGCGCTGGACATGTTTCCCTGTCGAATTCCATCGTTTTGGACTGGTTTCCCTTTCATTTTCAATCGTTCAGAACGGATATTCCTCTCATATTCCATCGTTATCGGTGGATTTTCCTGCCATATTCCTTCGTTCTGGACGGGTTTCCCTGTCATATTCCATTGTCCTGTACGGATTTCCTTGTCATATTCCTTCAGTCTGGAAGCGTTTCTCTATTATATTCCATCGTTAAGAACCGGTTTCCCTGTCATATTCGATTGTTCTGAACATAGTTCCATGTCATTTTCCATCGTCATCGACACGTTTCCCACTCATATTCCATCCTTCTCGCTGTGTCTCGCTCTCATATTCTAGTGTTCTACACGGGTTTCCCTGTCATATGTCATCGTTCTGAATGCTTTTCCCTGTCATTTTCCTTCGTCCAGAACAATAGAATATGACAGGGAAACCGTTCAGAACGAAGGAATATGACAGGGAATCTTGTTCAGTACAATGGAATATGAGAGGGAAACCCATCGAGAACGATGGAATATGACAGGAAAACCAGTCCAGTATATCGGAATATTACAGGGAAACCCGTTCAGAAAGATGGAGTATGAGAGGGAAAAACGTTCAGAACGATGGAATATGACAAATAATCACATCTTGAACGATAGAATGTGACATAAAAACGCGTCCACACCGAAGGAATATGACATGGAAATCAGTACAAGACGATGGAATATGATAGGGAAACCCATCGAGAACGATGGAATCTGTCCTGAGCGACGGAATATGACAGAACAACGAGTCCAGACAGAAGGAATATGACACAGAAACTGGTCCACATCGTCGGAATATGACAGAGAAACCCGCCATGAACGAAGAAATATTACAGGGAAACCCGTTCAGAACAGCAGAATATGAGAGGGAAACGCGTGTTGAACGATGGAATATGACAGGGAAACATGTCCAGAACGATAGAATATGACAGGGAAACTCGTCAAGAACGATGGAATATGAGAGGGAACCCGTACAGAACGGGGGAATATGACAGAAACCCGTCTATAACAATGGAATATGACAGATAAACCCGTCCAGAACTATGAAACATGACAGGGAAACCCATTCAGAACGATGGAATATGAGAGGGAAACCCGTTTAAATCGAAGGAATATGACAGGGAAGCCCGTCCTGATGTAGCTATTATGATAGGGAACCCCGACCAGAACAATGGAATATGACAGGTTTCCCTGTCATATTGCATCGTTCTGAACGGGTTTTACTGTCATATTCCATTGTCTGGACGGGTTTCCCTCTCATATTTAATCGTTTTGAAAGGGTTTCCCTGGCATATTCCATTTTTCTGAAAGGGTTTCCCTGTCATATTCCATCGTTCTCGATGGGTTTCCATGTCATATTCTGTTGTTCTGGACGGGTTTCCCTGTCATTTTCCTTCGTCCAGAACAATGGAATATGACAGGAAAACCTGTCCAAGATATCGGAATATGACAGGGAAACCTGTCCAAGATATCGGAATATTACAGGGAAATACGTTCAGAAATATGGAGTATGACAGAGTCACATCCTGAACGATAGAATGTGAGAAGGTAATCAGTACAGGACGATGGAATATGACAGAGAAACTAATCGAGAACAATAGAATGTGACAGAGAAATGCGTCCAGAACTTGGGAATATGACAGGAAAACATTTCCAGCATGATTTAATATGAGAGGGAAACCCTTCCAGAACGATTTAATATGAGAGAGAAACACGTCCAGGAAAATCGAATATGACATTGACACTTGTTTTGAACGATGGAATATGACGCATCCAGACCGAAAGATTATGGGAAGGAAATCCGTAAAGCACGATGGAATATAACAGAGAAACCCGACGAGAACGATTGAATATGACAAAGAATCCCGTACTGGATGATAGAATATAACAGGAAAACCCGTCCTGAAATTCGCAATGTGACAGGGAACCCCTTCCAGAACAATGAAATATGACAGGGAAAACCATGCAGAACGATGGAACATGAGAGAGTAACACGTTCAGAACAATCGAATATGACCTGTCCTGAGCAACGGAATATGACAGAGAAACGAGTCAAGATCGAAGGAATATGAGATGGAAACAAGTCAAGAACGACGGAATATGACAGAGAAACCTGTCCATATGATATAAACGCGTAATGAACGAAGGAAATTGACTTGGAAACCCGTTCGGAAGGATGGAATATGAGACTGAAACCCATTGAGAACGATGGAATATGACTGGGAAACCAGTCCAGAACAGTGGAATATGACATGGAAACACGTTGAGAATGATAGAATATGACAGAGAAACACGTCCTGAACGATAGAATATGACAGGAGAAAACATTCAGAACGATGAAATATGACAGGGAAACCCGTCCAGAAGGATCGATTATCACAGGGAAACCTGTCCTGAAAAAAAGGAATATGACCGGGAAACCCGTCCAAAATTATGGAATCTAACAGAAAAACCAATGCAAGAGGAGGGAAAATGACAGGGAAACCCGTTCTGAACAACAGAATATGATAGGGAAACACATGCAGAACGCTAGAATATGACAGGAAACTAATCGAGAACGATGGAATATGACAGAGAAACCCGTTCAGAAGGATGGAATATGACAGAGAAACCCGTTCAGAACGATGGAATGTGACAGAGAAACTCGTCCAGACCGAAGGAATATGACAAGGAAATCTGTACAGGACGATCGAATGTGAGAGGGAAACCCGTCCAGAAAGAACGAATATGAGGGAATAACCCGTCCAGAACGATGGCATATGACAGGGAAACCCGAACAGAGGAATGGAATATGAAAACGAAATCTGTCATGAACGATTGAATATGACAGGAAAACATGTACAGCGCATTTGAAAATGAGAGGGAAACCCATCCAGAACGATGGAACATGACAAGGAAACCCGTTTAGAACATGGGAATATGACAGGAAAACCCGTCCATAATGATGGAATAAGACAGGAAAACCCATCCAGAACGATAGAATATAACAGGGAAACCCGTTCAGAACGATGGAATATGACAGGGAAACCCGTCCAGAACAATCGAATATGACTGGGAAACCCGTTTAAAGCGATGGAATATGACCGGGAAACCTGCCCAGAACGATAGAATATGACAGGGAAACCCGTTCAGAACGATGTAATATGACAGGGAAACCCGTGCAGAATGAAGAAAAACGACAGGGAAACCCATCATGAACTATAGAATATGACAGGGAATCCCGTTGAAAACGATGGAATATGACAGGGAAGGCCGTTCAGAACAATGGAATGTGAGAGGGAAACACGTAAAGAACAATAGAATATGACAGGAAAACCTGTCCTGAGCGACGGAATATCACAGAAAAACGAGTCCAGACCGAAGGAATATGACACAGAAACCGGTCCAGAACGTCCGAATATGACAGAGAAACCCGTCAAGAACGAAGAAATATGACAGGGAAACCCCTTCAGAACAACAGAATATGAGAAGGAAACCTGTGTTGAACGATGGAATATGACAGGGAAACTTGTCCAGATCGATAGAGTATGACAGGGAAACTTGTCTAGCGCGATTGAATATTAGATCAATCCAGAACAATCGTATATAACTCGGAAAGCTGTCCAGAACGATAAAATATGAGAGGGAATCCTATTCAGTACAATGGAATACGAGAGGAATACCCATCGAGAACGATGGAATATGACTGGGAATCGCGTCCAGAACAATCGAATATGACAAGGAAACCCGTTCAGAACGTTGAATAAGACAGAGAAACGCGTCCACACTAAAGGAATATGACATGGAAATCAGTAAAGGAAGATGGAATATGACAGGGAAACCCTTTCTGGACGGGTTTCCCTGTCATATTCCATCGTTCTCTATGGGGTTTACTCTAATATTCCATCGTTCTGAACGGTTTCCCTGTCATAGTCCACCTTTCAGGATAGGTTTCACTGTCATTTTCCACTGTTCTGGACGGGTTCCAAGTAATATTCCGATATTCTGGAGGGGTTTTCCATTCAAATCCCATTGTTCTAGACGGGTTTCCCTGTCATATTTCATCGTTCTGCACGGGTCTCCTTGCCATATTCTGTTGTTCTGGAAGAGTTTTCCTGTCATTTTCCCTCTTACTCCACGGGTTTCTATGTCATTTTCCGTCGTTCAGGACAGGTTTACCTGTCATATTCCATTGATCTGAACGGGTTTCCCTCTCATATTCCATTGTTCTAGAGGCTTTCCCTGTCACACTCCATCCTTTTGCACTGGTCTCCCTGACATATTCTTTTGTTCTCGATTGGCTTTCGTGTCATTTTCCCTCGTTCTTCACGGGTTTTCATGTCATATTCCGTCGCTCAGGACAGGTTTTTCTGTCATATTCTGGACGTGTTTCTCTCTCATATTCCATCGTTCTGGTAGGGGTTCCCTGTTATATTCCGTATTTCAAGACGGGTTTTCCTGTCATATTCTATTGTCCTGTACAGGTTTCTTTTTCATATTCCATCGTTCTGGTCGGGTTTCCCAGTTATATTCCATCGTGCTTTAAGGATTTCCTTCTCATATTCAATCGCTCTGGATATGTTTCCCTGTTATATTCCCTAGTTTAGGACCAGCTTCCCTGTCATAATCCATTGTTCTCGACGGGTTTCCCTGTCATATTCCACGGTTCAGCACAGGTTTCCTTGTCATATTCGATTGTTCTGGATGGGATTCCCTGTCATATTCCATCGTTCTGAACGGGTTTCTTTGTCATATTCCATTGCTCGGGACGTGTTTCCCTGTCACAGTCCATCGTCAGTTAAGGGTTTCATTATCATATTCCATCGTTCTGGACGGTTTTCTTTGTCACATTCTAACGTTAAGGTCGGGTTTCCTTGTCATATTCCATCGTCAAGACAGGTTTTCCTGTCATATTCGATTGTTCTGGACGGGTTTTCCTCTCATATTCAATCGTCGAGTACGGGTTTCCTTGTCATATTCGATTGTTCTGGACGGGTTTCCCTGTCATATTCGATTGTTTTTGACGGGTTTCTCTCATATTCCATTGTTGTGGAAGGGTTTCCCTCTTATATTCAATAGTGCTTTACATGTTTCCCTGTCCAATTCCATCGTTCTGGACTGCTTTTTCTTTCATTTTCAATCGTTCAGGACGAATATTCCTCTCATATTCCATCGTTCTCGACGGGTTTCCCTGTCATGTTCCTTCGTTCTGGATGGGTTTCCCTGTCATATTCCGTTGTCCTGTACGGATTTCCTTGTCATATTCCTTCAGTATGGACGCGTTAAGGACTAGTTTCCCTGTCATATTCCGTCGTTCTGAACGGCTTTCCCTGTCATTTTCGATTGTTCTCGACGGGTTTCCTTGTCATTTTTCATTGTTCTGGACATGGTTCCCTGTCATATTTCATCGTTCTGAACGGGTTTATCAGTCATATTCCATCGTTCTCAATTGGTTTCCCTCTTCTTTCTGAACGTATTTTCTTTTAATACTCTATTGTTCTGGACGGATTTCCCTGTCATATTCCATTGTTTTCAACGTGTTTTCATGTCATATTCCATCGTTCTAAATGGTTTTCCCTCTCATTTTCCATTGTTATCGACGCGTTTCCCAGTCATATAATCCATAGTCCCATAATCCATCCTTCTGAACGGGTTTCCCTGTCATATTCCATCGTTTTGATCGGGTTTCCCTGTCATATTCGATCTTTCTGAACGGGTTTCCCTGTCATATTCCATCTTTCTGAACGGGTTTCCCTGTCATATTTCATCGTTCTGAATCATCCACCCAGTACAGGACTTAGTTCAGCGGTAACTAATTATGTTGGAAGGTCTGTCAGTGCTGCATCCACATCTATGAGACCATCTGGGGTGCAGCATCCATCGTTTTGGATGCTTTTATCAGTCATATTCCATCGTTCTCAATTGGTTTCTCTCTCATTTTCCTTTGTTCTGAACGTATTTTCTTTTTATACTCTATTGTTCTATACGGATTTCCCTGTCATATTCCATTGTTTTGAACGGGTTTCCCTGTCATATTCCATCCTTCTGAACGGGTTTCTCTGTCATATTCCATCCTTCTGAACGTGTTTCCCTGTCTTATTTCATCCTTCTGAACTGGTTTCTTTTTCATATTCTATCCTTCTGAACGGGTTTCCCTGTCATATTCCATCCTTCTGAACGGGTTTCCCTGTCATATTCAATCGTTTTGAACGGGTTTCTCTGTCATATTCCATCATTCTGGACGGATTTCCCTGTCATATTTCATCGTTTTGAACAGGTTTCTCTGTCATATTCCATCCTTTTGAACGGGTTTCTCTGTCATATTCCATCCTTCTGAACGGGTTTACCTGTTAAATTCCATCGCTTTGAATAGGTTTCCCTGTCATATTCCATCCTTCTGAATTGGTTTCTTTTCATATTATATCATTCTGAACGGGTTTCCCTGTCATACTCCATCCTTCTGAACGGGTTTCTCTGTCATATTCCATCCTTCTGAACGTGTTTCCCTGTCTTATTTCATCCTTCTGAACTGGTTTCTTTTTCATATTATATCCTTCTGAACGGGTTTCCCTGTCATATTCAATCGTTTTGAACGGGTTTCTCTGTCATATTACATCGTTCTGGACGGATTTCCCTGTCATATTTCAACGTTTTGAACAGGTTTCTCTGTCATATTCCATCCTTTTGAACGGGTTTCTCTGTCATATTCCATCCTTCTGAACGGGTTTACCTGTTAAATTCCATCGCTTTGAATGGGTTTCCTGTCATATTCCATCCTTCTGAATTGGTTTCTTTTCATATTCTATCCTTCTTAACGGGTTTCCCTGTCATATTCCATCCCTCTGAACTGGTTTCTTTGTCATATGTCATCGTTCTGAACGGGTTTTCTTGTCATATTCCATCCTTCTGAACTGGTTTCTCTGTCATATTCCATTGTTCTGAAAGGGTTTCTCTGTCATATTCCTTCGTTGTCTTCTCTGAGGATGATGGTCCCCAGTAAAGTTATATATATATATATATATATATATATATATATATATATATATATATATATATATATATATATATATATATATATATATATATATATATATATATATATATATATATATATATATATATATATATATATATATATATATATATAAAAATATATATATATATATATATATATATATATATATATATATAATATATATATATATATATATATATATATATATATATATATATATATATATATATATATATATATATATATATATATAATATATATTATATATATGTAAGACAACCACTATGAAAATAGAAGAATTCCAAGCGCTTTCGTGACTGCTCACATTATCGTGAGCAGTCACGAAAGCTTGGAATTCTTCATTTTTCATAGTGGTTGTCTTGCATATTTTAATATCACCTGTTTACTGTGATCTTTTTGCATATATATATATATATATATATATATATATATATATATATATATATATATATATATATATATATATATATATATATATATATATATATATATATATATATATATATATATATATATATATATATATATTTTTTTTTTTTTTTTTTTATTAAATTAACACATCAGCCGATTCCCACCAAGGCAGGGTGGCCCGAAAAGAAAAAACTTTCATCATCATTCACTCCATCACTGTCTTGCCAGAAGGGTGCTTTACACTACAGTTATAAAACTGCAACATTAACACCCCTTCTTCAGAGTGCCGGCACTGTACTTCCCATCTCCAGAACTCAAGTCCGGCCTGCCGGTTTCCTGAATCCCTTCATAAATGTTACTTTGCTCACACTCCAACAGCACGTCAAGTATTAAAACCATATGCCTCCATTCACTCCTATCAAATACGCTCACACATGCTTGCTGGAAGTCCAAGCCCTCGCACACAAAACTTCCTTTACCCCCTCCCTCCAACCTTTCCTAGGCCGACCCCTACCCCTCCTTCCCTCCACTACAGATTTATACACTCCGAAGTCACTCTGTCTCGTTCCATTCTCTCTACATGTCCAAACCACCTCAACAACCCCTCCTCAGCTCTCTGGACAATCGTTTTGGTAATCCCGCACCTCCTCTAATTTCCAAACTCCGAATTCTCTGCATTATATTCACACCACACATTGACCTCAGACATGACATCTCCACTGCCTCCAGCCTTCTCCTCGTTGCAACATTCATCACCCATGCTTCACACCCATATAAGAGCGTTGGTATAACTATACTCTCACATTCCCTCTTTACTTCCATGGACAAGGTTCTTTGTCTCCACAGACTCCGAAGTGCTCCACTCACCCTTTTCCCCTCATCAATTCTATGATTCACCTCATCCTTCATAGACCCATCCGCCGACATGTCCACTCCCAAATATCTGAATACATTCACCTCCTCCATACTCTCTCCCTCCAATCTGATATCCAATCTTTCGTCACCTATTCTTTTTGTTATCCTCATCACCTTACTCTTTCCTATATTCACTTTCAATTTTCTTCTTTTACACACCCTACCAAATTCATCCACCAACCTCTGCAACTTCTCTTCAGAATCTCCCAAAAGCACAGTGTCATCAGCAAAAAGCAACTGTGACAACTCCCACTTTGTATTTACTTCTTTATCTTTTAGCCCAACACCTCTTGCCAAGACCCTCGCATTCACTTCTCTTACAACCCCATCTATAAATATATTGAACAACCACGGTGACATCACACATCCTTGTCTAAGGCCCACTTTTACTGGGAAATAGTCCCTTCCCTCCTACACACTCTAACTTGAGCCTCACTATCCTCATAAAAAACTCTTCACTGCTTTCAGTAACCTTCCTCCTATTCCATACACCTGCAACATCTGCCACATTGCCCCCCTATCTACCCTATCATACGCCTTTTCCAAATCCATAAATGCCACAAAAACATCTTTACCCTTATCCAAATACTGTTCACCATATGTTTCACTGTAAACACTTGGTCTACACACCCCCTACCTTTCCTAAAGCCCCTTGTTCATCAGCTATCCTGCTTTCTGTTTTACTTTAATTCTTTCAATAATAACTCTACCATACACTTTACCAGGTACACTCAACAGACTTATTCCCCTATAATTTTTGCACTCTCTTTTGTCCCCTTTGCCTTTATACAAAGGAACAATACACGCTCTCTGCCAATCCCTAGGTACCTTACCTCTTCCATACATTTATTAAATAATAG
Source organism: Cherax destructor (assembly GCA_009830355.1). Lineage (NCBI taxonomy): Eukaryota > Metazoa > Arthropoda > Malacostraca > Decapoda > Parastacidae > Cherax > Cherax destructor. The sequence continues at coordinate 9,381 of WNWK01033744.1, read as the reverse complement.
CACCAACCACTCCAAAATTATATCCCCACCTGCTTTTAACATTTCTATCTTTATCCCATCAATCCCAGCTGCCTTACCCCTTTCATTCTACCCACTGCCTCACGAACTTCCCCTACACCCACAACTGGCTCTTCCACACTCCTACAAGATGTTATTCCTCCTGCCCTACACACGAAATCACAGCTTCCTGTCTTCATCAACATTTAACAACTCCTCAAAATATTCTCTCCATCTTCCCGATACCTCTAACTCTCCATTTAATAACTCTCCTCTCCTATTTTTAACTGTCAAATCCATTTGTTCTCTAGGCTTCCTCAACTTATTAATCTCATTCCAAAACTTTTTCTTATTTTCAACAAAATTTGCTGATAACATCTCACCCACTCTCTCATCTGCTCTCTTTTACATTGCTTCACCACTCTTTTAACCTCTCTTTTTCTCTCCATATACTCTTCCCTCCTTGCATCACTTCTACTTTGTAAAACCTCTCATATGCTAACTTTTTCTCCCTTACTACTCTCTTTACATCATCATTCCACCAATCGCTCCTCTTCCCTCCCGCACCCACTGCCTGTAACCACAAACTTCTGCTGAACACTCTAACACTACATTTTTAAATCTACCTCATACATTTTCGACCCCATTGCCTACACTCCACTAGCCCATCTATCCTCCAATAGTTGTTTATATCTTACCCTAACTGCCTCCTCTTTAGTTTATAAACCTTCACCCTCTTTTACTTACTGATTCTATTTTCCTTGTATCCCATCTACCTTTTACTCCCACTGTAGCTATAACTAAAAAGTGATCTGATATATCTGTGGCCCCTCTATAAACATGTACATCCTGAAGTCTACTCAACAGTCTTTTATCTACCAATACATAGTCCAACAAACTACTGTCATTACGCCCTACATCATATCTTGTATACTTATTTATCCTCTTTTTTCTTAAAATATGTATTACCTATAACTAAACCCCTTTCTATACAAAGTTCAATCAAAGGGCTCCCATTATCATTTACACCTGGCACCCCAAACTTACCTACTACACCCTCTCTGCATGTTTCTCCCACTTTAGCATTTAGGTCCCCTAAATTTAGATTTAGAAAGGACATAGGCAAGTACTGGTTTTCGAACAAAGTTGTAGATGCGTGGAACAATCTTCCGAGTACTGTGATATATATATATATATATATATATATATATATATATATATATATAGAGGGTGTCCAGCAAGGGGACCCTCTCGCACCATTTCTCTTCTGTATAGCAGTTAGGGAAATCACAGTAAGACTGACCAGTGAGCTAAACATCTGGTTCCTGGATGATGGCACACTAGCAGGTACAAAGGAGTCCCTTGTAGATGATCTTACACAGGTGATGACACGGGGACAGGAAATGGGTCTCATCCTGAATCCATCCAAATGTGAAATCATATCAGTCAATCAACAAGTGAGAGATGCAGTGCTATCAAAACTACCAGGAGCAACAGTCATTGCCCCTACTAATAGTGTCTTGCTTGGAGCACCTCTGGGAAGCGATGCCATTGACACAATTCTCAGGAAGAAACTGGAAGAATTGAGGAGAATGGAACAACGAATAGGCAATCTTGACACCCATGATGCCTTGTACCTCCTCACAAAATGCTTGAGTCTGCCCAGGTTGACATATTTCCTAAGATGTGCTCCTTCATATGATAACCCTATACTGCACGAATATGACAGTATCCTGAGGCAGATCTTTACTAAAGTACTTAACCTTACTCTAGAAGATGGGCAGTGGGACCAAGCTACACTCCCAGTCAGACTAGGAGGCATTGGTGTCCGCAAGTCATCTCAGATTGCTCTACCTGCTTTCCTGTCTTCATGCATTGCATCCAGAGGGCTTGTAGCAGCAATTCTCGCTGAACATCTTAGGGACACGATTGGAATCCATGACCAAAAGTTCGTTGATGGAGCCAGGATCTGGGATAACCTAACAGGCTCTGAAACCAGGCCTGCTCCCCCAACAACTACAAACAGTCGCACTGGGATGGCCCAATAGTAGAGAATATAGCCTCAGCAATGCTTCAGAGTGTGTCAGGGAAGGATAGAGCCCGCCTCCTTGCAGTGAGAGCTCATCATGAAGGGACTTTCTTTGGCTGTTCCCAACTCCAGCCTTGGCACACGCCTCGACCCACAGACCATCCGCATTGGTGTTGCCCTTCGACTTGCCGCCCCTATTCTCGCCGAACACAGGTGTATTTGTGGCAGTGAAGCAGCAGACCGATTCGGGTACCATGGTCTTTGTGTCGTAAATCCGAGGGAAAGATTGCAAGACATGAAGAGGTTAATAACATTATCAAGAGGAGCCTCACAACAGCCGGATGCCCAGCAGTAAGGGAACCACCCCAACTATGCAGATCTGATGGCAGCCAAAAGCGTCCAGATGGTATCACCCTTCAAGCCTGGACAGACGGCAAGCAGGTGGTGGGACTACACATGTGCATCTACCTTGGCTGATACCTATCTCCAATACACCAGGGAGGAAGGAGGGGCAGCTGCCACCTTCAGGGAGTCCCAGAAGTCGAGAAAATATGGAGAACTTGCCCATCATTATATGTTTGTTCCCATAGGCTCAGAGACCCTTGGCTCATGGGGAAAGAATGCATCTAAGTTCCTCAAGGAGCTGGGCAAAAGACTCAACAGGGTAACTAGGGATCCCAGGGCAGCTAGTTTTCTGTTCCAGCGACTCAGCGCTGCTGTTCAGAGGGGTAATGCATGTTGTATTCTGGGCACGCGCCCCAGCTCGGAAGAGCTGGATGAGATTTTCGCATTATAATCAGTGACAAACATGTAACAATATGTACTAGACATGTATCTCTCACCTCGTGTACTGTATATGCCATCTTTATATCAACAATGTATCTCTCAAATCTTTTGTATCATATTATGTAATAAAATATACCTATTGGTAAAAAAATGATGGGGTGGTAGGATAAGTGGAATATTCAAATGGCATCAGGAAGAAATCCAAATATTCTTACTTGAAGCCTTTTTATGCACTTCTCCGAGGCTATGGGTCCCACAATTTGTACCAGAGGTGGACCCCATCCTATATATATTATATATATATATATATATATATATATATATATTATATATATATATATATATATATATTATATATATATAATATATATATATATATATAATATATATATATATATATATATATAATATATATATATATATATATATATATATATATATAATATAATATTTTATATATATATATATATATATATATATATATATATATATATATATATATATATATATATATATATATATATATATATATATATATATATAATTGTAGGTAGTAGGTTGGTAGATAGCAACCACCCAGGAGGTACTACCATCCTGCCAGGTGACTGTGAAACAGAAACCTGAAACTGTTTTACATGATGGTAGGATTGCTGGTGTCTTTTTCTGTCTCATAAACATGCAAATTTTCAGGTACGTCTTGCTACTTTACTTACACTTAGGTCACACTACGCAAACATGTACACGTTTATGTATACACACTCATCTGAGTTTTCTTTGATTTTATCTTAATAGTTCTTGTTCTTATTGCTTTTCCCTTTCATATCCATGGGGAAGTGGAATAAGAATCTTTCCTCCGTAAGCCATGCGTGTTGTAAAATTCAACTAAAATGCCGGGAACAATGGGCTAGTAACCCTTTTCCTGTATAGCTTACTAAAAGAAGAAGAAGAAAACCGTCAAAGTGGGATGTTTGAATGTGCGTGGATGTTTCTGCGAATGATAAGAAAGAGATGATTGTAGATGTTATGAATGAAAAGAAGCTGGATGTCCTGGCTTTAAGTGAGACAAAGTGAAGGGGTAGGAGAGTTTCAGTGGGGAGAAATAAATGGGATTAGATCAGGGGTTTCAAATAGAGTTAGAGCTAAAGAAGGAGTGACAATAATGATGAATAATCAGTTATGGCAGGTAAAGAAGGAATATAAATGTATAAATTCAAGGATTATGTGGAGTAAAATAAAGGTTGGATGTGAAAAGTGGGTTATAGTAAGTGTTTATGCACCTGGAGAAGAGAGAAGTGTAGAGAGAGAGAGAGATTTTGGGAAATGTTGAGTGAGTGTGTGGGGAGTTTTGAACCAAGTGAGAGAGTAATTGTGGTTGGGGATCTTAATGCTAAAGTGGGAAAAATTTGTGGATGGAGTAGTAGGTAAATTTGGGGTGCCAGGGGTAAATGTAAATGGGGAACCATTAATTGAGCTATGTGTAGAAAGAGGTTTGGTAATAAGTAATACATATTTTATGAAAAAGAGGATAAATAAATATACAAGGTATGATATAGCACGTAAGGAAAGTAGTTTGTTGGATTATGTATTGGTGGATAAAAGGTTGATGAGTAGGCTTCAGGATGTACATGTTTATAGAGGGGCAACGGATATATCAGATCATTATTTGGTTGTAGCTACAGTTAGAGTAAAAGGTAGATGGGACAAAAGAAAATGGCAACAGCAAGTAAGAGAGAGGTAAAAGTGTATAAACTAAGGGAGGAGGAAGTTAGGGTGAGACATAAGCAACTATTGGCAGAAAGGTGGGCTAGTGCAAGTAGGAGTAGTGGGGGGTTGAAGAGAGTTGGGATAGTTTTAAAAATGCAGTATTAGAATGTGGGGCAGAAGTTTGTGGCTATAGGAGGGTGGGTGCAGGAGGAAAGAGGAGTGAGTGGTGGAATGAAGAAGTAAAGGGTGTGATAAAAGAGAAAAAGGTAGCTTATGAGAGTTTTTACAAAACAGAAGTGTTAATAGAAGAGCAGAGTATATGGAGAGTAAAAGAAAGGTGAAGAGAGTGGTGAGAGAGTGCAAAAGAAGAGCGGATGAAAGAATGGGAGAGGCTCTGTCAAGAAATTTTGCTGAAAACAAGAAACATTTTTGGAGTGAGATAAACAAGGTAAGAAAGCCTAGGGAACGAATGGATTTGTCAGTTAAAAACAGAGTAGGGGAGTTAGTAGATGGGGAGCTGGAGGTATTGGGTAGATGGCGGGAATATTTTGAGGAACTTTTAAATGTCGATGAAAAAGGGAGGCGGTAATTTCATGTACTGGCCAGGAGGTACAACATTGTTTAGGAGTGAAGAAGAGCAGGATGTGAGTGTGGGGAGGTGCGTGAGGCATTACGTAGAATGAAAGGGGTAAAGCAGCTGGAATTGATGGAATCATGACAGAAATGTTAAAAGCAGGGGATGATATAGTGCTGGAGTGGTTGGTATTTTTGTTTAATAAATGTATGAAAGAGGGAAGGTACCTAGGGATTGGCAGAGAGCATGTATAGTTCCTTTATATAAAGAGAAGGGAGATAAAAGAGAGTGTAAAAATTATAGGGAATAAGTTTACTGAGTATACCAGGTAAAGTGTATGGCAGGGTTATTATTGAAAGAATTAGAGGTAAGACAGAGAGTAGGATTGCAGATGAGCAAGGAGGCTTTAGAGTGGGTAGGGATGTGTAGATCAAGTGTTTACAGTGAAGCATATATGTGAACAGTATTTAGATAAAGGTAGAGAAGTTTTTATTGCATTTATGGATTTAGAAAAGGCATATGATAGAGTGGATAGGGGAGCACTGTGGCAAATGTTGCAAGTGTATGGAATAGGTAGTAAGTTACTGAAGGCTGTAAAGAGTTTTTATGAGGATAGTGAGGCTCAGGTTATGGTGTGTAGGAGAGAGAGATTACTTCCCTGTAAAAGTAGGTCTTAGACAGGGATGTGTAATGTCACCATGGTTGTTTAATATATTTATAGATGGGGTTGTAAAAGAAGTAAATGCTAGGGTGTTGGGGAGAGGGGTGGATTAAATTATGGAGAATTAAATGCAAAATGGGAGTTGACACAGTTACTTTTGCTGATGATACTGTGCTTATGGGAGATTCTAAAGAAAAGTTGCAAAGGTTAGTGGACGAGTTTGGGAGAGTGTGTAAAGGTAGAAAGTTAAAAGTGAACATAGATAAGAGTAAGGTGATGAGGGCATCAAACGATTTAAATAAAGAAAAATTGGATATCACATTGGAGAGAGGGATTATGGAAGAAGTAAATGTTTTCAGATATTTGGGAGTTGACGTGTCAGTGGATGGGTTTATGAAGGATGAGGTTAACCATAGAATTGATGAAAGAAAAAGGTGAGTGGTGCATTGAGGTATCTGTGGAGACAAAAACGTTATCCATGGAGGCAAAGAAGGAATGTACGAAAGTATAGTGGTACCAACACTCTTATATGGGTGTGAAGCATGGGTTGCAAATGCTACAGCGAGGAGGAGGGTGGAGGCAGTGGAGATGTCCTGTCTAAGGGCAATGTGTGGTGTAAATATTATGCAGAAAATTCGAATGTGGAAATTAGGAGAAGGTGTGGAGTTACTAAAAGTATTTGTCAGAGGGCTGAAGGGGGGTTGTTGAGGTGGTTTGGTCATTTAGAGAGAATGGATTAAAGTAGAATGACTTGGAGAGCGTATAAATCTGTAGGGGAAGGAAGGCGGGGTAGGGTCGTCCTAGAAAAGGTTGGAGGAAGGGGTAAAGGAGGTTTTGTGGGCTAGGGGCTTGGACTTCCAGCAAGCATGTGTGAGCGTGTTAGATAGGAGTGAATGGAGACGAATGGTTTTTGGGACATGACGATCTGTTGGAGTGTGAGCAGGGTAACATTTTGTGAAGGGATTCAGGGAAACCAGTTAATTGATTTAGTTGGACTTGAGTCCTGGAAATGGGAAGTACAATGCCTGCACTTTAAAGGAGGGTCTGAGATAGTGACAGCTGGGAGGGACTTTTCTCAGCTGTCGTATCTGAGCTCCTCTGCAAAGACAGTGATTATGTATGAGTGTGTGAAAGTGTTGAATGATGATGAAAGTATTTTCTTTTGGGGATTTTCTTTCTTTTGGGTCACCCTGCCTCGGAGGGAGACGGCCGACTTGTTGAAAAAAAATATATATATATATATATATATATATATATATATATATATATATATATATATATATATATATATATATATATATATATATATATATATATATATATATATATATATATATATATATATATATATATATATATGCAAAAAGATCACAGTAAACAGGTGATATCAAAATATGAAGACAACCACTATGAAAAATAGAAGAATTCTAGCTGTGATACTCACATTATCAAGTTCCTTGATAATGTGAGTAGTCACGAAAGCGCTTGAATTCTTCTAATTTTTCATAGTGGTTGTCTTCATATATATATATATATATATATATATATATATATATATATATATATATATATATATATATATATATATATATATATATTGTGTGTGTGTGTGTGTGTGTGTGTACTCACCTAGTTGTTGTTGCAGGGGTTTAGTCATAGCTCCTGGCCCCGCCTCTTTACTGGCCTCTACTGGGTCACTCTCCCCGCCCCATGACCTTTATCATACCTCTTCTTGAAGGTATGAATGGATCCTGCCTCCACTACATCGCTTCCCAAACTATTCCACTTCCTGACCACTCTGTGACTGAAGAAATACTTCCTAACATCCCTGTGATTCATCTGAGTCTTCAGCTTCCAACTGTGTCCCTTGATGCTGTGTCCCATCTTTGGAACATTCTGTCTCTGTCCACCTTGTTAATTCCTATCAGTATTTTATATGTCGTTATCATTTCCCCCTATCTCTCCTGTCCTCCAGTGTCGTCAGGTCGATTTCCCGTAACCTCTCCTCGTAGGACATACCCCTTAGCTCCGGGACTAGTCTTGTTGCAAACCTTCGCACTTTCTCTAGTTTCTTTACGTGCATGGCTAGGTGTGGGTTCCAAACTGGCTCTGCATACTCTAATATGGGCCTAACGTACACAGTGTACAGGGTCCTGAATGACTCTTTATTTAGATGTCAGAATGCTGTTCTTAGGTTTGCCAGGCGCCCGTACGCTGCAGCAGTTATTTGGTTGATGTGCGCCTAAGAAGATGTACCTGGTCTTAAACTCACCCCATCATCTTTTTCCTTGAGTGAGGTTTGTAGTCTCTGGCCCCCTAGACTGTACTCCGTCTGCGGTCTTCTTTGTCCTTCCCAAATCTTCATGACTTTGCACAGGAGCCAATTGCTTGACCATGCCTACAACCTGTCCAGATCCCTTTGCAGTTCTGCCTGGTCCTCGTCCGATTGAATTCTTTCATCAACTTCACATTATCTGCAAACAGGGACACTTCGGAGGCTATTCCTTCCGTCATGTCGTTCACAAATACCAGAAACAGCACCGGTCCTAGGACTAACCCCTATGGAACCCCACTCGTCACAGGCGCCCACTCTGACACCTCGCCACGTACCACGTGTGTGTGTGTGTGTGTGTGTGTGTGTACTCACCTAATTGTGGTTGCAGGGGTCGAGACTTAGCTCATGGCCCCGCCTCTTCACTGACCGCTACTAGGTCCTCTCTCTCTCTGCTTCATGTGTGTGTGTGTGTGTGTGTGTGTGTGTGTGTGTGTGTGTGTTTGTGTACTCACCTAATTGTACTCACCTAATTGTGGTTGCAGGGGGTCGAGACTCCTGGCCCCGCCTCTTCGCTGTCCGCTACTGGGTCTCTGCCCCTCTGCTCCATGAGCTTTATCATACCTTGTCTTAAAACTATGTATGGTTCCTGCCTCCACTATATCTTTCTCAGACTATTCCACTTCCTGACTACTCTATGGCTGAAGAAATGCTTCCTAACATCCCTTTGACTCATCTGAGTCTTCAGCTTCCAGTTGTGTCCCCTTGTTTCTTTGTTCCCTCTCTGGAACATCCTGTCACTGTCTACCTTGTCGATTCCCCGCAGTATTTTGTATTTCGTTATCATGTCTCCTCTGACCCTTCTTTCCTCCAGTGTTGTTAGTCCTATTTCCTCAACCTTTCTTCATAGGACAGACCCTGAGTTGTGGAACTAACCTTGTCGCAAACCTTTACACTTTCTCTAGTTTCTTTACGTGCTTGACCAGGTGTGGGTTCCAGATTGGTGCTGCATATTCTAGTATGGGCCTGACGTACACGGTGTACAGTGTCTTGAACAATTCCTTGTTAAGGTAACGGAACGCTAATCTTAGGATTGCCAGTCGCCCATATGCTGCCGCAGTTATCTGGTTGATGTGTGCCTCCGGAGACGTGCTTGGCGTTATACTCACCTAAGGTCTTTCTCCTTTGCCGAGGTTTGTAGCCTTTGTCCGCCTAGCCTGTACTCTGTCAGCGGTCTTCTTTGCCCTTCTCCGATCTTCATGACTTTGCATTTGGTGGGATTGAATTCGAGAAGCCAGTTGCTAGACCAGATGTCAAGTTTGTCCAGGTCTGTTTGAAGTCCTGCTTGGTCCTCTTCC